>PVIY010022575.1:0-40674 GCA_004026745.1 Myrmecophaga tridactyla
TTTTCTTGCTTTGTTAAAGGTATAGTAAAGAAGCAATCTTTTAAATCTATCATAATAATAGAAAACATTACAGCCTTGAGACTGAAACCAGTAACCATGCTTCTGTACTAAAGAAAAGAGTTCTAGTGACTCTGAAGTCTTCATTGAGACCCCTGTAGTTTTTAAACAATGTTTTCAACACACAAACATACTCCTCCATTCGCCCGCTATGATTTCCCATTATCCTGATGCTACAAGGAAATTTAAAAATTACTTTAAAAGACTTACAACAATGACCTAGGTCTGTTCTTGTGGCGAATCCTCAGTGTCCAGAGACACGCAATTTCCTTGGATACTTTAACACGAAAGCGGAGTAGTCCTTTCTTAGGGTCCCTTCGTGGTTGCCATCTGTTGGCTGCAGCTATGACCCTAAGGAATGTTAAAGTAAAACGAGGGAGAAAGGGATCAGGGGATCTGAAGACAGCAGTCTTCAGACAAGTTTATTTCAGGCAGGTGCACAATTTATATACTTGCAAGAACTATGATAAATGTTGTTTGCGTACAAAAGCTAAGAAGCGTATAGTGCAAAAACAAGTTGAAGTAAATACTTTTAAGATTAGAATGTTCTTTTCCTTTAAGCAAGTCTCTTCTACACGTCATTGTGCTTTATCTGCACATCTAAGTTTCTATTGAAGTTTCATGCTCTCAAAACGTATGCCTTCACTTTCTCATAGTTTGTGAACCAAGTCTGCAATTTCAAGTTAAGCATTAATCTTCTAACTCCTATATTCTAGGGTACATATATCCTTTCAAACCAACGCACTGGGTTTCCTCTTATACTGAGGGTTTAGCCTTTTGGCATCCCAGCTGCATTGGAGAAGAGTTTCAAGTTAGATTCTGCATATTAGAACAGCCCTGGGATTTGTATTCTGGATCACAAGCCCTGTGAAGCTGGAAAAAGAGAAGCTTAGATGATCTAATTTGGCAAATGCCTCAGTGTGAAAGCCAGCATCAGAACTCCTTTCACCTCTCTTTACCCAATCCCATGCATGAATATTCCTTAGTTTGATCTAACTACTGTATGTGTTCATGAAGATTTTTGTTTTATATACTCCTATGCACATTTTACCCTCTGCTTTGGGTAATATTACTTATAGAGTTTTTTTTTTTGTATGCTATATGCTTGGGGTCACATTTCATTCCTTTTTCCATGTGACTATCCTGTGATTATAGCACCATTTGTTGAATTTTTGTTTGTTTTTTTCTTTCTTCCTTTGCTTGTTCGTTTGTTTTTGGGAAGTCCATGGGCTGGGAATTGAACCCTGGTCTCGGCATGGCAGGCGGGATTTCTGCCACTCAACTACCCTTGCACCCCGCTTTGGGTAATATTTGTATTTGTCTTATTTCTGGCGAGTTCCTCCTAGTGGATGAGCACCATTCATTCATTCAACCAATACTGAGCACTTACTGTATGCCACATACCATGCAAGTCTAGTGTTATAAAAAGTGAACTACATAGGCAGGGTTCCTTAAGGGCAATGCTTACTACAGTGCTGTAATATAGAGGCCATTTATTGAAGAAAAAAATAATTAAAAAAAATTTTTTAATACTAAGAAGGATAAAGAAGAAAAGAAAAAAAAGGGATACAAACTCTCAGCATAGAGAACTCCTGTTGTCCTATAAAAAGATTTTAAAATGTTCCCTAGGATAACAGGAACTTGGATGCGCTGCCCCACCCATCCCGTTCTCAGATGGGGTGTCCGTGTGCCGGATTTCCTGTCGTTGGGGTGGCAGGGGATAATGGAAGTAGAGGACAACAGACCCACCGCATCTTGGATGTGGGGAAGCAGAGTGTGGTTACTCACACGCAGAATACTCTCGGTCCGGTCTCCCTAGCTCCGTGACAAGTAGTCATTAACAAGAACACTCGTGGAATGATGGTTGCTGCAGGAGTCCTCCGAGTCCTCACCATCAGCCCGCATATATGTAGGGTGTGCATGACACTCCTGCCAGGGGGCGCCGCAGCTGGGGCCGGAGCGGATCTCGGTCCTGCAGCCGGACCCACAGCGCTAGGTCGGCGGCCCAGGCTCCGTCCTGCAGCCGGACCCACAGCGCTAGGTCGGCGGCCCAGGCTCGGTCCTGCAGCCGGACCCACAGCGCTAGGTCGGCGGCCCAGGCTCCGTCCTGCAGCCGGACCCACAGCGCTAGGTCGGCGGCCCAGGCTCCGTCCTGCAGCCGGACCCACAGCGCTAGGTCGGCGGCCCAGGCTCGGTCCTGCAGCCGGACCCACAGCGCTAGGTCGGCGGCCCAGGCTCGGTCCTGCAGCCGGACCCACAGCGCTAGGTCGGCGGCCCAGGCTCGGTGGGGCCATTTCACTCCCTTCGCAGTGACATCGGTCTGCATTTTGTAGGACTGAATTTGTTAGACTCCATTTACTGCCTTTGACATGTACTGTACATGTGGAAGGCGTGAGCATGGAAATAACACAGAAAGAAACAAAATGAAAACTGGAAGTCCTCTCCCCCACTTTTGCCTTCCACCATTACTCGTTCAAACCTGATAACTGCTTCTTGAATTCCTTCCAGGAAAAAGCATATATTGAATAAAAGTGTATATCTGAATAGAAGCATCCTCTCATATGTTTTCTGTCTCCTGTGTGGGTGTGTGTGTTTAAAGGCATCATACTTGTCCACTGTTTTAGGCTGTGTTTTTATATTAATATGTCTTGAGATATTTCCATATGAACCTACGTGCGTTCTCATATTAATTCCTTTCTAGCTGTGTTCCGTAATTGAACCACTCACCCATTTACATTTTGGGTGTTTCCAGTTTTCACTGTTAGAAAATAATGAATTTTTTAAACGATATAACATTGTTGAAACATCCATACAGAAAATACCCACAAACTCCATAGAGAGGAGTGTTGGGGGAAGGATAACTTGCATTTTACATTTGGTGGATATTATCGAATTGCCTTCCAGGAATGTCGCACGCTCACCAGCACTGATTTAATAACAACTTTTATTATAACTTCTGTCAGTTTTATAACCGAAGCATGGCATCTCGTTGCTTTGGTTTGTATTTATTTTCATCACGAATGATACTGCTCACCTTTGAGCGAGTTGCTCTGTGGAGTTTGGGCTCCCCGCGCGGGCGCGGGAGAAACCCCGCAGCGGCGCACTGCCTCCTCCCGTCCAGCAGGGGGCAGGCGCCCGGGCCGCTCCCGCATGCGCAGTGCGCTCGGTGTCACTCAGCGCCGAGCCCCGTCGTCCGCGCTGGGCTCCGCAGTCGCTCGAGCCGACCGGGTGCTGGCCGTGGTGGCCGCCGACGGCGGCGCGTTCCGACCCGGACGGCCGTGGCCCGATCCCCGCGGCATGACCCGGTGACCAAGCGCGAGGCCGAGCGGGAGGCAGCCGTGGCTGAGGTAAGCGCGGCGCGGAAGGGCGGCGGTGCGGCCTGGAGGGCCCAGCGGTCGCGGCTCGGGCCTCCCCGGGACGCGCCGCCCGGGAAGCGCAGCTCGGGTCGGGGCTCCGTGCGCCGGGAGAGGCGGCCGCGCGCCCTCCGCTTTGCCGCGCGTTGATTTCCGCACCCGGCTCTCATTCTTCGCCTGGCCCGCCTGCCCTTCCACACCTGTTTGGTGCCCACCTTTTTCCCTCGCCGGGGCCGCCCTTCATTTCTCCCGGCACCTGGAGGCCTCTTTTCCCCGCGGGAACCAGCCTCCGCCGGGACGGCTCCCTTCCTGCTGCCACTGCTTCCTGCGGGCTTCGGGGATCTCTATCCTCCCACCGGGATTTCTGGTGCCCCTGGACTGTGCCGAGGCGAGTGGCATCCGTTGCGCTGCCAGGATGCCGTGGGCAGGACCTGGCCCATCGTGCCCCACCCGCGAAGAGGACTGGCTAGGGTGGTGACACTCGGCGGCTTGGCTCTGGTTACCGACTCGAAGCTCAGGCATTTGGAGCTTTTGAGACTCGAGTAACTAACTGATCGCTGTAATTCTTAGTTGGGAAGGGCTAATCTGCAAGGGCCCTTGATTTATTTGTTAGAAGATACCGTCATGAAATGGAAATATGTTAATTTTAATTCTTCGAAGTCAGTTAAAATGCTCTAAGTTCTGAAACTGGACTTGGTTTGTAAACTTAAGAGCTCAGAGGCTATTCGAGGCAATAAAATATATGATTCAGTTTCCATCATTCCTCACTTCCTCGGACTTAAGCCTCCTGACCGCATGTGCTAGTGTGATGAGACAAACTTGTCAGGCTGTGCTAGCTTTGCTAATTGAAGAATGAAAGGTCTTTGTAATCCAGACTTTGGAAAGTAATCAAGGGCAGGCAGCATGGCACGGTGGTTAAGAGCTTAGGCTCCGGAGAACGGGCTGTCATCCTCTGAATGCTAAGTTTTAGCATTTTCTAATTTTGTAACATTGGACAAGTTCTTTAGCTCTTTCTCTGTCTGTAAAAGGAGGATAAAAGTTTTGTCTCAGAGCGCCCTTATGAAGATTAAATGTTAATACATGAAGTGCTTACAGCAGAACCTGGCCTGTAGTAAGTATTTAGTAAAGTTTATTTTTTAAATTTTAATAATTATATTAATTATAACTCCCACAATCGAAAGCCACTGTTTTTTATTGGAAACCATTTTTAGAGGTGGTTAGCCATAATGTAACCTTAGTTACAAGGAATTCTATAAGGAAAGGCAATACATCATGGATTTTCCTGTTTTTGCTAATATTTGGTACCTTTGTTTTTAGGAGCAATTCGGTTAAGTTCTGGTGAAGCAGTGGCCCCAAGAATTGAGCTCTGAGGGCTTCTCTAAAAAGGTTAGGAAAATAAAGAGATTGTGGCTTGAAGCATGGGACTAGGAGGATTGGCTATAGCCTGAAACACCCAGGAAAGATTATTCAGGCAAATTTTATGAATGAAAAATTCCAGGAACAGAAAAAGCATCTCATCCTGGCAGTAGATTGGGGTTAAAAGATTTTTTTTTCAGTGACTCAGTGCTTGACTGCAAGACAGATGATTCCAGTGTTTTGCTGGGACAGGTTTGATATGTTTCAAGGAAAATGAATCTTGTTGGGCTTTGTTGTGAAATTCATGTTTTGATCCAGGTGTAGTATTTATGCCAATTTGAATCTGTGGTGGACCCCAGAAAAGCCCTGCCCTTTAAACCTCATTCAGTATTGCTGGATAGGAGCATTTTGATTGTTTCCTTGGAGATGTGACCCACCCAATTGTGGGTGGTAACTTTTGATTAGATAATTTCCATGGAGGTGTGTCGCCACCCATTGAAGGTGAAGTTGCTTATTGGAATCCTTTAAAAGAGGAAACATTTTGGAGAGACTCCCTTTTTTGGTAGAGCCATGAACAAGCCAGCCGCCATGTTCGCCATGTACCCTTTGAGTTGAGAGAGAAAGGTTGAACGTCATCGGCCTTCTTGAACCAAGGTATCTTTCCCTGGATGCCTTAAATTGGGAATTTCAATAGATTTGTTTTAATTCGGACATTTTCTCATCCTTAGAACTGTAAACTTGTAGCTTATTAAATTCCCCTTTTTAAAAGCCATTCCGTTTCTGGTATATAGCATTCTGGCAGCTGGCAAACTAAAACAAACTTATATATATGGAACATTCATTCATTAGTAGTAGAAGATTCTTTGTAGTCTATCCTCTTCAGGAAAGCTCAGTGTTAGGGGCTTTTAACCTCTTCGTAGTAGTGAACTTCTCTTTGAAAGGAAAGGTGTTGATTTGAGTCCTTGGGTAATGGTTTTGGAGACACTGATATTTCTGTGCTTGAGTGTGAAAAGCTGTAATCTGGGAGGATTATTTCTGTGTTTCACAGGGGTAGGGCCAGGTGCCCAGGGTCATGAGCACTGCCAGTGCCTTGGCTGGAAGAGGGAAGGCTTAGCACACATTTCTAAAAGTGGGATAGGTAGAGTAATTGTATACTTGAGATGTGTTTGTGTGTAGTAGGTGGTGGGAGAAGGGGTGGGTACAGAACTTTCAGTCTCTGAAAGTATTTAGCCATTTTTCACACCTTGAAAATTCCAACAAGAAACTAAATAATCAGAGGTCATCGCCATATAACTCAAAACTCGGATTCTGAATAGCATGTGTACCTATGGAGCTGGAAAGGATAGAGGCATTCATTCATTCACCAATAATATAGCCATAAATAAGCATTTACGGCCATATTATTTGTGTTCTAAGCATGCTGTTAGATGCTGGAAATACTGAGCAAAAAAAAAATCACAACCAATAGAGGAGACAGATGTAGAGATACTTACCAATATTATGTGGTAAGTGCTATTAACAAGAGTATGTAGAAGGTGATATGGAGGCTCACAGAGAAGGTTCTCTTTCTTTAAAGAATCACTTAGTGTTTTAGGTTTTTTTCAGAAAAGCAGAACTGATAGGATATTTATACATTAAAAGGTTTACTATAGGAATTGGCTCACACAATTGTGGGGATTGGCAAGTCCAAATTTTATAGGGTAGGCTGCAAGCTGGAAATTCCAGTCAAGGTGAAGGTGAAAAGCTGGCTGGCTGAAGAAAAGGCAAATATTCTTTCTGACTTCTAAAATCCTCAGTTCTTGCTTTAACACCTCCAACTGATTGGATGAGGAGATTCCCCTCATTGCTGAGGGCAGTCTCCTTTGTCGATTGATATCCAGTCAGCTGTAGATGCATCCAATTGACTAATGATGTGAATCTATTTGCAAAATACCCTTAAGTAACAATCAGGCCAGTGCTTATTTGACTAAACAACTGGATACCATAACCTAGCTAAGCTGACATATGATATTAACCATTACTCTTAGTAAGGGGCTGTTTCTTTTTCCATTTTGCAAACTTTTCCATTTAAAACTTTTACCCATCATTTCTTTAAGAGAGTCTATTCTACTTCAAGAGCTTGCCATATCTCACAGTTTGTGTTTCTCAGACTTTGGTCAGGCGTGTGGGAGCTCAGTAACTCTGGGTAGGCAAAGTTATTATCCCAAGGCTCATTCTGCATAACTTCAGAGGAAGCCTGGTAGGATTGAGCCCCAGTTGCCAGCTCAGTGTGGTAACCAGCTCAGTGATGCACCCCAGCAATTTTCTTTTGTCCTGTCTCCTCTTCTTACTCTTCTCCTTGGTTTTCTGGGTTTACCTTCTTAATAAGCTGCTTGCACCCAAATCCTTTTCTCTGAGTTTGGCAAAACACAAACCAGGACAACTGGTATTAGATAGAAGTTGCCCTAGAAAGCAGATCCTGAGAATGGTATTGTGGAACTGAAATCACCCACTAGTCAGATGGCAGCAAGGACCCTTTTGCTGGTGGTAAGTGAAGTGTTTGTAACCCATGGTACTCTGTAATACCCCAGTTGTAAGACCCTCAGCACTTATGGATTGGATTCAGGTAGAAGAGAAAGCATTTGCTTATATAGCAGCTCTAGCACAAAAGCAGTATATGGACAATGTTTATGATAAGGATATTGGAGGAGTTGGTTGACTTTTGTTTTTCTCCCTTAGAAGCCTTGAGGTAAATGCCAGGATCAGATCAGCCAGATACCAACTCAGGGCACTGAGAAAGAGGGCTCCAGGGCTGCATCTCCTGCAGCTGGAGGGTAGACTCTATTGGTGATCAGATCCAGAATTTAATCATGATTTTGGTAGAACTGCAAAGGGAGTTGAATGCACAGCCTTGACAGTTTGCCTCTGCTAAAGTCAGAGCCATGATAGGGAAGAAGTCAGACCCTGAGACCCAGTATGGAGATATTTGGGTGGAGGCACGGAAAACTTTGAGCCCCTGGATTCCATTAGATCCTCAGGCCAGCAGAAGCATCCCCCTCTCCTTTGTAAAGGAGAGCAGCCTCTCCTATCCTGGTCACTGTGCAGAGACCTTAGCTGAGACAGATGTCTTGCAAGATGAGGCTTGTGCTCTGCAAGTTCGGCCTCCACCTCCCCTCTGATCTCAGCCTAGCCTAAGTGGGGCAGTAGCCTTTGTACTGAAAGTGTTACAGGATCAGGTTAACATGTGCCGGTAGGAACTGGAGGAACATGTGTGGTAGTGAATCTTTACGGTGTCAGACCAAAACAATGGATGGCCTTGCACTGTAAAGCTGAATATGGGAGAATTTATTGGCATGATTCAGGATTTAATGAGCTCTCGGGATAATTAGAGCTGATTCTAATATGCTGCTTAGCAGGCTCCTTAAAGCTTGGACATATCGATTCTCTATAGCAGTTATTCTCAACCAGAGGCTCTTTTGCTGCCCAGAGCATATTTGACATTGTCTAGATATGTTTTTATTTTTATTGATAAATCTTAACACACAAACATTCCATAAATGGTGTACAATCAGTGACTCACAGTATCATCACATAGTTATGTATTCATTACCGTGATCATGTTTTAAAACATTTGCATCGCTCCAGAAAAAGAAATAAAAAGAAAAAACTCATACACATACCCTTTGCCCCTCCCTCTCATTGACCACTAGCATTTTCATCTACCCAATTTATTTTAACCTTTTTACCCCCTATTATTTATTTTTTACTCATCTGTCCATATGCTGCATAAAAGGAGCATCAAACACAAGGTTTTCATGATCACATATTGTAAAAGCTATATCATTATACAGTCATCTTCAAGAATTGAGGCTGCTGGAACACAGCTCAACAGTTTCAGGTACTTCCCTCTAGCCCTTCCAATATACAGTGAATAAAAAGGGATATCTATATAATGCATAAGAATAACCTCCAGGATTAACTATCAACTCTATTTGTAATCTCTTAGCCACTGAGACTTTATTTTATCTCATTTCTCTCTTCCCTCTTTTGGACCAGAAGGGTTTCTCTGGCCCTTCACACCAGGTCCTGGCTCATCCTAGGATTTCTGTCCCATGTTGTCAGGGAGATTTATACCCCTGGAAGATATATCCTGTGTAGGAGGGAAGGGCGGTGAGTTAACTTGCCACATTGGCTTAGTGAGGCCATATGTGAGCAACAAAAGAGGTTCTTTGGGGATGACTCCCAGGCTTAATTTTAAGTAGGCTTAACCTATCCTTTTTAGGACTAAGTTTCATTGGAAGTGAACCCCAAGATCGAGGGGTTGGCCTGCTGATTTGGTTGTTCCTACTGCTTGCAAGAATATCAGGAATTCTCCAAATGGGGTAGTTTATTTATATTTCCTCCTTTCTCCCCAGTCCCCCAGGGAACCTTGCAAATACTTCTTTATTCAATGCCAAAATTACTCTGGGATATATCAGGGTATCATATTAACCTGGGCAAACCAATAGAATTTCACGCCGTATTCAAGATTCCATGTACTTATGGTATTCAACTAAACTGATCATACAAGTTAAATTAGGAAATGAACTACACAAAATATAAATTTTGCACCAAATAACATCTCTCCCTTAGGTTTCACATAGAAGTTAAAGTTTTAAAATATGAATATCATCCTTTATCCTGTATTCTGATTTACCTTAGTCCTGTCCAGATCAGCTTCATTCATATCTCTACTCAAAGTCAGATCCCTTTCTCAGCTTTTTAAACAGTTCCTGTATGGGGTACTGCTGACTTTCATTGCTTCAGAGCTCTAACTCTAAATCTCAGATGTCACATAAATACCCGAAGTTTCTGGGAATGACCAGGTTATAAACAAACAATCCAGTATCTCAGAATTTAGGAATAACAGTTACAGCTCCTGAATATGTGATTGCATGAGAGCTTACAATCCAGGACCCTTTACAATAGGCCCCAACCTAATAACCCAGGCTCTTGACTTCAGTTTACTGAGTTTTTATATTATAGTTAGTCCATATGATTGAAGCATGATAATATTTGTCTTTTTGTTCCTGACATCTCATTCAACATACAGTCCATCAGTTTTGTTCACCTAGTTGCATGCCTCACAACTTCATTCCTTCTTGTGGCCTCTCAGTAGTCCATTGTATGTGTACATCATAGTTCCCCCTTCTGTTCCTCAGTCATTGTACCCTCAGGGCACCTCCATCCATTGTGGATTGCAAGTACTGCCACAATAGACAACAGTATGCAAATGTCCATTCATCGCCCCACACTGTTTCTCTAGGTATATATTGAGCAATGGGGTTTCAAGATCATATGGCAACGCTACCTCTAGCCTCCTATGGAAGCACCACACTGCCCTCCAAGAGGCTGCACCTCTCAGTTTCCCTACTGATGGTGAGTAGGTAAATTTCTTTCTCCACATTTTCTCCAGCACTCTGTTCATTTTTAAACAGTCTACTATACTCTATCTGAAGACATTTCCTTTTCTTCCCGAAAGAAACCATACCCTTGCCCATGCCCCCTCCCCCGACCTGTTGACATTAGTTTTGGCATAATGCCTTTGTTACGTTCAGTAGAAGCATATTACAGTGTTACTGTTGACTTAGACCGCAGCTTGCATTGATTGTACTTTTTCCCATATACCATCTATTTTCAACACCTTTCAATATTGACATTCATTTGTTCTCCCTCATGTACAAACATTTCTTTATTTGTAGATTTAATTACCATCATTGTCTACTCTAGGCATTCCTGAATTATACCCTCACAGTCTTTACCCTTTATCTTTCCTTCTTGTTTGATACATGCCCCCAGCCCTTCTCCCTGTATCATACATTCAGCTTCATTCAGTTCTTATATTATTGTGCTGCAATCAGGTAGTATTGTGCTGTTTCTGAATTTTTACAGTCCTTCCTGTTGCACAGTCTGTATTCCTTCAGTACCAATTGCCCAATCTCTACTTTATTTATATCTCCAGATAACCTATGTTCTTAATTTCAATCTCCAAGTATACTCATTAATGTTAGTTCATATTAGTGAGACCATACAGTATTTGTCCTTTTGTTTTTGGCTGATTTCATTCAGCATAATGTCCTCAAGGTTCATCCATGTTGTTATATGCTTCATGGCTTTATTCTGTCTTACAACTGCATAATATGTATGTATATATATATGTATACCACAGCTTGTTTAGCTACTCATCCATTGATGAATAGTTGGGCTGTTTCCATCTCTCAGTAATCATATCTGTACCCTGCCACTTTGCTGAACTCATTTATTAGCTCTAGTAGCTTTGCTATAGATTTTTTGGGATTTTTAACATATAGTATCATATCTGCAAATAGAGTTTTACTTCTTCCTTTCTAATTTGGATGCTTTTTGTTTCATTTTCTTTTCTAACTGCTCTGGCTAGAACTTCTAGCACAATGTTGAATAACAGTGGTGACAATGAGCATCCTTCTCTTGTTTCAGATCTTAGAGAGAAAACTTTTGGTCTTTCCCCATTGAGGATGTTGTTAGCTGTGCATTTTTCATATATTCTGTTTATCATGTTGAGGAAGTTCCCTTCTATTCCTACCTAGTCTTTGAAGTGTTTTCATCAAAAAATGATGTTGACTTTTGTCATATGCCTTTTCTGCATCAATTGAGAGGATCTTGTGATTTTTCTGGTTTGATTTGTTGATGTGGTGTATTACATTAATTGATTTTCTTATGTTGAACCATTGTTGCACACCACTTAGTCATGGTGTATAATTCTTTAAATGCACTGCTGGATTTGATTTGCAAGTATTTTGTTGAGGATTTTTTCATCTATTATTCATTAGAGATATTGATCTATAATTTTCTTTTCTTGTGGTAGCTTTTTCTGGCTTTGATATTAGGATGATGCTGGCTTTATAGAATGCATTAGGTAGCTTTCTGTCCTCCAGTTTTTTTGAAGAGTTTGAGCAGGATTGGTACTAATTCTTTAATGCTTGGTATTCATATGTGAAGCTATTGGTCCTTGACTTTTCTCTTTTGGGAGCTTCTTGATTATTGATTCAGTCTCTTTACTTATGATTGGCTTATTGAGGTTGCCTATTTCTTCTTGAGCCAATGTTGATTGTTCATGCCTTTTTAGAAAGTTTTCCATTTCATCTACGTTGTCTAGTTTATTAACATATAGTTGCTCGTGGTATCCTCTCATTACCTCCTTTATTTCTGCGGGGTCAATGGTTATGTCCTCTCATCCTTTTTCTGATTTTATTTATTTGCATCTTCTCTCTCTTGCTCGCTTTTTTTTTGTCAACCTAGCTAAGGGCCCACTGATTTTATTGATTTTCTTAAAGAACCAACTTCTGCTTTTGTTGATTTTTCTCAGTCGTTTTCACGTTCTCAGTTTCATTTATTTCTACTCTAATCTTCGTTATTTCTTTCCTTTTGTTTGCTTTGGGGTTAGTTTGCTGTTTTTTCTCCAGTTCTTCCAAATGAACAATTAATTTCTTGATTTTTGTTGTTCTTTTTTAATATAGGTGTTTAAGGTATTAAATTTCCCTTTTAGCACATTGCTTTTGCTACATCCCATAAATTTTGATATGTTGAATTTTCATTTTCATTTGCCTCAAGATATTTACTGATTTCTCTTGTAATTTCTTCCTTGACCCACTGGTTGTTTAAGAGTGTGTTGTTTAGCCTCCATATATTTGTGAATTTTCTTGCCCTCTGTCTGTTAATTGAGTTCCAGCTTCATTCCATTATGATCTTACAAAGTGTTTTGTTTGATTTTAGTCTTTTTAAATTTATCAAGACTTACTTTGTGACCCAGCACTTGGTCTGTCCTTGAGTATGCTTCATGAGCACTTGAGAAAAGTATGTATCCTACTGTTTTGGGGTGTAATGTGCTGTAAGTGTCTATTAAGTCTAGTTAATTTATTGTATTATTCAAATTCTGTTTCTTTATTGATCCTCTTCTGAATGGTCTATCCATTGATGAGAGCGGGGAATTGAAGTCTCCAACTATTATGGTAGAAGTGTCTGTTTCTCCCTTCATTGTTTGCCTCATGTACTTTGGAGCGCTCTGGCTCAGTGCATAAATATTTATGATTATAATGTCTTCTTATTGAATTGTTCCTTTTACTAATACATAGTGTCCTTTGTCTCATTTAATTGTTTTACATTTGAAGTCTATTTTGTCACTTCTCTGATTGTTGTTTGTATGAACTATCTTTTCCCTTTCAACATATTTTTGTCCTTGGGTCTAAAATGAGTTTCCTGTAGACAGCATATAGATGGGTCCTGTTTTTTAATCCAGTCTGCCAGTTTATGTCTTTTGATTGGGGAATTTAATCCATTAACATTTAATGTTATTTCTGTAAAGGCAGTTCTTTCTTCTACCATTTTGCCTTTTGGATTTTATATGTCACATCTATTTTTTTTCTCTTTTTACCTTTGCTGTAGTCTTCCTTTCTACAGTCTTCTCCAGACCTCTGTCACCTTCCTTTTCCTATCTGCCTGTAGTGCTCCATTTAGTATTTCTTGCAGAGTCAGTCTATTGGTCACAGATTCTCTTAGTGATTGTTTGTCTGAAAATATTTTAATCTCCCCCTTATTTTTGAAGGACAATTTTGCTGGATATAGAATTCTTACTTGGCAGTTTTTCTCTTTTAGAATCTTAAATATATTATACCACTGCCTTTTTACCTCTATGGTTTCTGCTGAGAAATCCACACATAGTCTTAATGGGCTTCCCTTGTGCACTGGTTTGAAAGGATTATGTACCCTAAAGCCATGTTTTAAATTCTGATCCATCTTCTGGAGGCAGCCATTTCTTTTACTCCCTATTCAACACTGTAGGCTGGAAACTTGATTAGATGATCTCCATGGGGATGTGATGCACCCAGTTCTGGGTATTAACCTTTGATTAGAGGGAAATTTGACTCCACCCATTCTAGGTGGGTCTTCATTAGTTTACTGGAATCCTTTAGAAGAGGAGACATTTTAGGGAAAACTTTAGAGCCTCAAGAACCACAAGAGCCCACACAGCCAAAGATCTTTGGAGATGAAAAAGGAACATGCCCCCAGGGGAGCTTCATGAAACAAGGAGTCTGGAGAGAAAGCTAGCAGACGTTGCCAGGTTTACCATATGCTTTTCCAGTTGAAAGAGAAACCCTGAACTTCATTGGCCTTCTTGAACCAAGGTATCTTTCCCTGGATGCCTTAGATTGGACATTTGTATAGTCTTGCTTTAATTTGGACATTATCGTGGGCTTTGAACTGTAAAGTTGCAACTTAATTCCCCCTTTTAAAAGCCATTCTATTTCTGGTTTATTGTATTCCGGCAGCTAGCGAACTAGAATACCTTGTATGTGATGGATTGCTTTTCTTTTGCTGCTTTCAAAATTCTCTCCTTCTCTTTGACATCTGATAATTTGATTAGTAAGTGTCTTGGAGTACGTCTATTTGATCTATTCTTTTTTGGGGTACACTGCACGTCTTGGCTCTGTAATTTTATATCTTTCATAAGAGATGGGAAATTTTCAGTGATAATTTCCTCCATTAGTCTTTCTCTTCCTTTTTCCTTCTCTTCTTCTTCTGGGACACCCACAACATGTATATTTATGTGCTTCATGTTGTCATTCAGTTCCCTGAGATCCTGTTCATATTTTTCCATTCTTTTCCCTGTATTTTCTTTTGTGTGTCAAATTTCTGATATCCAGTCCTCTGGTTCACTAATCCCTTCTTCTGCCTCTTCCAGTCTATTGTTATAGGTTTCCATTGTTTTATCATCTCTTCTATTGTGCCTTTTCATTCCCATAAGTTATGTGACTTGTTTTTTCAAACTCTCAGTTTCTTCTTTTTGTTTGCCCAGTGTCTTCTTTGTATCCTCCCTCAATGCATTGATTTGATTTTTGATGAGATTTTTCCATGTCTGTGCGAACATCCTGAATTAGCTGTTTCAACTCCTGTATCTCATTTGAAGTGTTGGTTTGTTCTTTTGACTGGGCCATGTCATTGATTTTCATAGTTTGACTCGTTGTGTTTTTGCTAGCGTCTAGGCATTTGATTTCCTTAATTAGTTTATTTTGGAGGTTGTTTTAATTTGTTAGCTACCGGGATGCAATATACCAGAAATGGAATGGCTTTTAAAAAGGGGAATTTAATGAGTTGCTAGTTTACAGTTCTAAGGCCGAGAAAATGTCCTATTAAAGCAAGTCTATAGAAATGTCCAATTAAAGGCATCCAAGGAAAGACACCTTGGTTCAAGAAGGCCGACAACGTTCAACGTTTCTCTCCCAGCTGGAAGGGCACATGGCGAACCTGGTGGTGTCTGCTGGCTTTCATGTGGCTCTACCAAAAGGGACTCTCTCCAAAATGTTTCCTCTTTTAAAGGATTCCAGCAAGCAACTGCACCTTCAGTGGGTGGAGACATACCTCCATGGAAATCATCTAATCAAAAGTTACCACCCACAATGTCACGTCTTCATGGAAACAATCAAAATGCTCCCACCCAGCAATATTGAATGAGGATCAAAGGGCATGGCTTTTCTGGCGTCCACCACAGATTCAGACCAGCACAGAGGTTATTTTCACTCCTTTACCTAGGATTTTCTTGCCGAATGGCTTTGTCTCTATTTTTTCTTTGACATTCAATTCAATTTATTCTAGATCTTTATCATAGGTTTTGTTTAATTGATTAGAATTTTTCAGTTCTTGTTTTTCTTTTTCTTGCCCTGCATATATGGAGTCTTTTTTTTATTATTGAGGAGGGTGTCCTCAGATATTATAGACCCCAGTTAGATTTTCCTAGACCAGACTGGCCTCTTCTTAGCAGGAAAGAGTTGCCAGCATCAGTTTTCCCTGAGGGTGAGACCAGCAGGTTGTCAGACTTTCATATGAAGCCTTGAGACTCTGTGCTTTTCCTATCCTGCCCAGCACGTGGTACTTGGCTGCCCGTGGCGTCCCACCACCATAAAGTGATGTAGTGCCTTTAACTTCATCAGACTCTCCCTGCCGGAGGTGTGGTTGAGACAGTGGTGAGATTGTAGGTTGGCATTAATTGCTTCAGGTTTCCAGTCCCTGGGGCCTGAATTCCTTGAAGGAAGAATTCCACTTTAGCTGGGCCCCACCTTTCTCTTGGGCAAGAAACAGGAGGATAGGAATAAGAAACAACAGGATTTCACCGGACTGGTTGCTTTGTCTCTCAGACAAGCTTAATTCTGTCCTTGCCTGGAGCCTTTTCAGAGCGGGACCCCTGTTCCTCTGGTTTGCCAATCAAGAGTTTAAGTTGGTTCATGGCTCTTTGTATCTTCAGCCTCTTTGTGCTGCCTTTTGTTGGGGTTCAGCCCTTTTGCAGTATTTTGTGCTGTCCTACTCAAAAAGCCTCTCCCCCCGCATCCCCCATCAGCCCTGTCCCCTTTCTGCTGGGGCAAAAACTCTTAGTACCTTTAGTGCTTATTCCAAGTTTATCTGTGCTGGGGGCCTATTTTTATTAGTCAGAATTTATTAATTAATTCTGCAGTTGGAGCTTGATTGAGCTAAGCCCTTGCTGCTAGTAAAGTGTGTTTCCTTTCCCTGCAGGGAACCAGCCTGTTGTGATCACTGGGGAGAGGCGCTGGCCCCTGTGGCTAGGGGAATTTACAGTTCTGTGTGGGGTCTCAGCTGGTCTTTCTGGTCCAGACTGGTGTACGTTGGTGTATCCTGTCACTGATGTAGCCCCAGCAGTTGTTCTGTCCTGTTCCTGGCTATGTAGTAGCTGCTCTGGAGGACGAACTGAATTCCACACCTTGCTAAGCTACCATCTTGCTCTGCCTCTCAGGCTACTCTGGATATGATTTTGGTTGTCACAATTGGGGCTTGCTTCTGGCATCTAGTGGGTAAAGGCTAGGACTACTACTAAGTCTCCAACAATGTGTAAACAGCCCTCCCACCTCCCAAGATGGGATTATATTCTCCAAAGTGTCAATAGTGCCAAGGTTGAGAAACCCTGGCCTGCAGTAAATGAGGAGGAAATGTCAGAAATGCCGTGGTAGAGTATTGAGGAATACTTCAACAGGTAGTTCAGGGAGATGGAGCTTTTAGAATAGATTTATCACTTGAGGACAGAGACCAACCAGCTAGTCATGTTCCTGGGAGGGCCCACTTCCTTCACCATCATAATATGAAATGCCCAGTGAGGGGATACCAGCATCTTTGAGGAGCCCAGTGTTGACTGTCTTGTATAGGCCAGGATTGACTTTAGAAGATCTTAACATGGAGCTGGGTTCCCAAATATCAACGAGGATAATAGAATTTCAAAATAGCAGAGGCCACTTAATCATCAGCGAGCTTAATACCTATAGTGGGTAGCAAGGCTGGAAGTGAAACCATGGTGCCTTGACCTACTGTGATATGGATTACCTTGAATAAATTTTCTTCCCTCTGACTGCTTTAAATATTTTTCTTTGGCTTTCTTTGCAGGGGTTTTACTTTGATATTTCTAGATGAAGTTTTTTTTCATGTATTTCCTGCCTGGGGTTTGTTGAATACCTTGAATCTGAAAGGGCAACTGACTAGGGTATTCAGTGACTAGTATAACCAGAAAAAAATCAAGAGTTGACAAGTAGAATGTCAGCCTCTGCAATGGAAAAACCAAAATCCCTCACCTAGTTTTCAGATGTGAGCCAGTTCTCAGGCCCAAATCCCATGGATTAGGAGGGAGGCTGGACCCTCTTGAGGAAGGACCTTGCAACATCCCACAGGTTTAGGCAAATGTTCCCCCAGTCTTTCCTTAAGGGATCTGCAGTCTGTCAGAATAACTCTGTATCCCGGAATGGATAATACCCAGACCTTTTGAAGGCTTTGGGTACAGGGTCTGAGCTGATACTTGTACCAGGGAACCCTCAATCAGTAATGGATGGGAGTTGGCAGATAAATGTCTGTGGGGTACAATGTGCAGTGTACATGGTTCTTGAGAGCATCCCTAGGATCCCTAGGAGCTCCTCTTGGGGCAACCCCCTGTTGCCACAGCAGTAACCAGCTTGGTAACACTTTTTGATGGCTTTCCCTTGTACCTGTCTCACTTTCACGATGGCTCCTTCACTCTGACCTTCTAAGATCATCTTCTTAGTAAGTAAACTACCTGTGCCCCAGTCCTTGTGCCCTGCCCCCAAGCTCCCCATCCGTACCGAGAGTAAGTTATTGCATGTAGCCGCCTGCATGGCTGGGACAGAAGTTAACAGTCAACTGACTGCCTCAAGGAGTAAAGAGTGTACAGATAATATCGTAAACCACTTATCTTGCAAAGCATTGAAACTCTTCTCTCTTGGTGTGTTCATAACAAATTTCCAAGCCCCTGTGTCATGAGACCCTGCTGAAACTCTGTTATCATAACCTATGGACTGTCCTTCTCTTAAACCCTTATGAGCTGTCCCCTGCACACCTCCCTACTCCCACCTTGTGATGCACTGACTTCCATTTCCTGAATGGCCACCATCAGGAAGAATATTTTCCAGTTTCTAAGTCCTAATAAAATTCATGTCTAGCTCCGTGCCTGACATGTTCTTTAGTCTTGGGGCTGTGCTACTCGTGCTCTTCAAGAGCTGGGTTGGAACAGTTGGTGAACCTGCGAGAAGTCCAAAGAGTCTCTGGCCATAGCAGATATAAATCCTTAAAAAAAAAAAAATCTTTAGAAAAAAATCTCAAATTAGCCTATATTGTCCATGTGAAAAAAGATGAGTGCCCTCCTAGATGAATGGGGACTACTATGAGGGTATGAGCATGCCCTGAAAACTCTGGAAGGTTGCTAACTGTTTTGCAACAGATAGTATGCCAGCTAAAGTTTAGCAAAAAGAAAAAAAGATTTCCAAGTAGTGGCAGCCATAGCCTGACCCCTTTTAGGAGCTTTATGTATGGCTACAGAGGCAGAACAGGTGTCAAAAGCAACAGCCCACCATCTAAAGGGAAAGTTAAAACTAGAAAGAGATATGTGCCTTGCTCAGGCAGAAATGAAGGACTCTGATCACCTATGCTGAGTGGACGGTCAGTTAGAGACTCCTGCATGCAGATTTGCCTGAGTCAGAGGTGTAAATTGCCTCGGGCTTTGAGTCCGGAGGATTTTAGCTACTCTAGGATGGGACCCCAAAGCGCAGGATCCCATAGACTCCTCCTCAGAAGAGGAAGAGGAGGGAGAATAGGAAGTGGAGGAGGATGAAGAACCTTGACATGTGTGACCCATAATACAACAGAAATGGAAGGCATCACAAAATCAACCCTCTGGGTTCAGCAATTCCAACCTCCTGAACAGAATTAAGCATTACTATAAGAGATTATACTGCTGCTGAATTGGGCAATTTAGGGCAGTGATACAGAGAAGAAACTAGGGAGTCCCTACCCAATTGGCTTCTGAGGTTATGGGACACCGGAGCAGAGGGCTAGTGCTTTATGGAATGGAGATGAGTAAATTGGCATTGATTACAACCCACTCTTAGCTATGACAATGCTTGTAAGATACCTCTACTGATGCAAAAACTGCTTCCTTATTAGTTTGGCTGACTGATGGGTGTGAGGTTGCATGGCCTATTAAAAAGAATACACCACATAGTACCCCTGTTGGCAAAATATGGAGGAGCTACAAGATATATTATAGGGGCTAGGAATGAAACACACTATTTATACCATGGCTTTTGTAGGTCCTGACACTGAAGCATTTACGCAGGAATGAAAGACATGGTATTGCAGTTGCCCTCAACCATTATTATAGGCCTCTCATGTCTATCCTCAGTCTGCTAGTAAAACAACCCATCTCTCTTGCCACTCAGACTGTAGCCAACCTCAGAGAGTTGGAGAGGCTGTGGAAAAAGGGGGAGGGAGTAAGGACAATGGGAAAGACTCCCTATGATGGCCCTATTGGGTACCCTGAAAGCAAATGTAGGTAGATCTCATTGCTACAGATGCAGAAATGGAGGCTATAGAAAAGCAATCTAACGCAGTTCTGGTAAAACTATGGAACAAATTGCTTAAGGAGCAAAAATTTACTGAAATGAACTCCCAAGCTTCCAAGGCAAAAAGAAAGTCAGTAAAGAAACCACCATTCAGAGCCTGAGCCGGGAGCATTCTGCTTCCCTGGAAGAGGCTTGGCAAGCCCCTTTCCTTCTTCTGTAATGGGGAGGTAGAGATTCCTAGGTGTGAACACTTCCATGGTAGGGAGGTAGAGATTCCTAGGTGTGAACACTTCCATAGTGGGGAGGTAGATTCCTAGATGTGAACACTTCCATAGTGGGGAGATAGAGATTCCTAGGTGTGAACAATAGACAGGGATTGGAGGCCACATGTAAAATTAACTATACTGTCCCCTACTAACCAACAGCAAGTTTTAGCACTAGTAAATATGAGAGCTGAATGTACCTTAATCTATGGGAATGTAGCCCAGTTCCACAGATGCTATTTTTCTAGGAAGGAAAAACAGTCAAAGCCAAACGATATAATTTAATCTTGCAAATTAAAAAATTGCCCCCCCCATGCATTTGGTATATATTTCCCCTATACCAGAATATATATCTATATATTTTTTATTTATTTAATTTTTAGCATGGGCAGGTACTGGGAATTGAACCCGGGTCTCTGGCATGGTAGGCGAGAATTCTGCCCCTGAGCCACCATTACATTGCCCTTTTTTTTTTTGCTATACTAGAATATATTTGAAAAATTGATCTTCTACAGAATGCCATGTTGCAAAACACTATAAAGGAATTCTCCTTCCTGTGGAGAGTAATAAAAGCAGTACTAAGAGGCCAAGCTAAATGTTTCCCTGTAAAAGTACCCTGCCTTGGAGGGTTGTGACTACAGAACAGTGTATACTTACGGGAAGGGATCAAAAAAATCTCAGCCACTGTCGAAGAGTTAGAGCGAGTGGGGATAATAATATCCACCCACAGCCCTTTCAGTAGTCCTTTATGGCCAGTACTATACATCTGATGGAATGTGGTATATGACACTCCTGAACCTAGCTGGTTTATTACAAAAAATAATAATATGTCGTTATTATAATAATAATGATTTTGACCCAAGTGGGTCAATATCATTTTGTCTTGGATCTCACTAATGCTTTCTTTAGTCATCTCCCTAAAAAAATCAAGCCAGCTTGCATTTTCTTTCACTTAAGGAAGCCAATAATGGACTTTTACTGTGCTATGTTCATAATCCGACTATCTGCCACAGCCTTATGGTGAAAGATTTGGTTAAGTGGAAACGTCCTGCAAATGTAACTCTATTTCATTATATTGATGATGTCATGTTAAGCAGTGATTCTCTTTCAGAATTAAAATAAGCCTCATTGCTATCTCACCTTAAAAGTTGGGGATGATTCATTTAAGGTTCATTGCTATCTCACCTTAAAAGTTGGGGATGGGCAGTTGTTCTAGTTTGCAAGCTGCCAGAATGCAATATACCAGAAGCAGAATGACTTTTAAAAGGGGGTATTTATTAAGTTGCAGGTTTACAGTTCTAAGGCCGTGAAAATGTCTTAATTAAAGCAGGTCTATAAAAATGTCAATCTAAGGCTTCAGGGAAAGATACCTTGGTTCAAGAAGGCTGATAAAGTTCAGGGTTTCTCTTGTAACTGGAAAGGCACATGATGAACATGGTGCCATCTGTTAGCTTTCTCTCCAGGCTCCTTGTTTCATGAAGTTCCTTCTTCATTTCCAAAGGTCTCTGGCTAAGTGGGCTTTAGTGGTTCTTGTGAATCTGAATCACTCTCCAAAATGTTTCCTCTTTTAAAAGATTCCAGTAAACTAATCAAGACCCACCTGGACTGGGTGGAGTCACATCTCCCTCTAATCAAAGGTTAATACTCACAACTGGGCGATTCACATCTCCTCGGGGATAATCTAATCAAGTTTCCAACCTACAGTCCTGAAAAGGTATTAAAAGAAATGGCTGCCTCCACAAGATGGATCAGAATGAAAACATTACTTTTCTAGGGTACGTAATTCTTTCAAACTGGCACAGCAGTCAATCGTGAAAAATTGTAAGGCCCTGGCTGCTCTGTCAAATTCTTGAGTGTTGTATGGTCAGCTAAAACAAAAACTGTACCTTTTGTTGTAATTGATAAGGCACAGTGTTTCCCTATGCTGCAAATGCCAAAACAACTGTTGGCTTTCTTGGACTTGTTAGGGTATTGGAAACCTTTTGTTTCTTACTTAGCACAAATGTTAAAACCTTTGTGTGTTTTGATTGGAAAAAGCCATCCCTGGGAATGGTATACCTCCCAACAAGTGCTTTCAAAAAAGCAAAATGTAATAGCACAGACACAAGCACTGATGGGTGTTGATCCAGACCTGCTGTGTGAAATTAAATGTAGTCAGCACTAATATTGGCTTTAGGTGAGGCCTAAAAGAATGCCTTTTGGCTTTTAGTCACAGTTATGGAAAAGGGCAGAACTACAATACAGCCCCCTGGAAAAGCAATTGTGTGCTACAGTAATGCCTTATTGCAAGTATAGGGACTGATACAAAAATGCCCAGTCACCTTGAAAACGGCCATCCCTATTCAGGGATGGATGACTGACACGACTTCTAAGCCATGCTCTAGCAGTCCCCAACTGAGTACATTGACTAAATAGAAAGCCTACCTGCTGCAGTGCAGCGTTTTCAGTACCAACCCTCTAAGTGCAGAAATGCACAAGATTCTCAGACCAGTGTCCTCTATAAAAGATTCAGCAGTTAAGTTGCTGCATCTGAAATAGCTGTTGAAATGCCCACTGTGGAAGGCATGAGTACCTTTCCGATCTGCTTGGTACACTGATGGATCCGCTAGTGGAAAGTCACCTGTATAACAGCTGTGGCAGTACAACTCAGTACTGACATTATATAGTAGAAGACTGGTGCTATGCAAAGCAGTCATTTGGTTGAGTTAAGAACAGTATAGATAGTGTTCTAGTTCGCTAGCTGCCGGAATGCCATATACCAGAAATGTAAAGGCTTTTAAAAAGGGGAATTTAATAAGTTGCTAGTTTAGAGTTCTAAAGCTGTGAAAATGTCCCAATTAAAGCAAGTCTATAAAAATTTCCAAATTAAAGCACCAGCAAGAGGTTACCTTCACTCAAGAAAGGCCGATGAAGTTCAGGGTTTTTCTCTCTCTACTGGAAAGGCACATGGCAAACATGGCGACGGTTTCTTGTTTCATGAATCTCCCCCAGGAGTATTTTCTTTTTTCATCTCCAAAGGTTTCTGGTTGCCTGGGCTCTTGTGGATCTGTGGCTCTCTTGTTTTGTGGCTCTGTTGCTCTCTCCAAAATGTTTCCTCTTTTAAAGGATTCCAGTAAACTAATCAAGACCCACCTGGAATGGGCAAAGCTACAACTCCGTGGAAACCATCTAATCAAAAGTTAACACCCACAATTGGGTGGGTCACATCTCCATGGAGATAGTCTAATCAAAAGATTCCAACCTACCTTATTGAATAGGGATTAAAAGAATGTTTTTTTTCCTATTCTTTTTCAATTCCAGATTGAATCAGGATTAAAACATGACTTTCTTGGGGTATATGATCCTTTCAAACTGGCACAGATAGTAATAGGGCACTTTTACTGTTACTATTATTAGGAGATGCACTAACTGTTTGTAATGACAGCTGAGCTGTTCACAAACATCTCTTAATGACCTGGATGGCAACCTAGAAGCAGAAACAGTGAACAATCATAAGTTGTACCCTCTGGGGACAAGAATTGTGAAAAACATCTGCCATATCCGACAACAACGAAAGTTTGCCAACAACGAAACATTACCTGGGAATGTGGAAGCAAATGCACTCTTAGGAGTCTGAGCAACATATTTGAAACCAAGAAAGTAGTGCAATGACTTCATTGGAAAAGTGGATACCCAAGGTGTCAAATCCTGTGGCATCTGGCGACCAGTTCCAGCTTCCAATCATGTGTCAGCAGCTAGTGAATATCACTAGAGAGTGCCCTTCGTGCTCCCTGTGCCAACCACATAGGTTTCCATGCCAGATGAGACACATTGGCTAGTAGTAAATCCCAGTGACCCAGTGGCAGGTACCTTACATTGGTTCCCTTCCACTCTTGGAGGGGGCAAAGTTGGCTTTCACTACCATAGACATGGCTACGGGACCAAGGCTAACCCGTGGGCCGTGGTCTGATGCTTGGGGAAAGTAAGCATTCCGTATGAAGTACCTACATAAATGGACAGTGATTGAGGGACCCTTTCACTAAGCAAATAACCCAATCGTAGTCCACAGATCAGGGCATTATGTGGACATTTCATCCACCTTATAATCCCGTGGGTATGGGCCTTATTAAAAAAGTAAATGGGGCAGTAGTGTTGGCAGTTGTGATTCAGTGCCCTTGAGACACCTCTGCTGCAGCTGGTGGTGCAGGGGGCTTGCATGGATGTGGGTGGAGGCAGCTGACCCATAACAGCAGCCTCAGTGCCTGTGGCCCCGGCAGGAGCGTTCTGATGCCCGGAGGCACCCTCCTCCTTCTGCCAACCCCGTCTGCACAGCCTGACTTGCTGCCATCGCTCGGGTTTGCCCTCCTGCATCCCTTCACTTCCTGCACCGCTGCAGCTCCTTCTTGGCCTTGGGATCCCTGGCATCACACTCGAAATCTGACTTGCAGTTTCAAACTTGGAGACCTCATCTTTGCCAAGATGAAAAGTTATCCTCATTGGCCAGCTTGAGTAGATGAAGTTCCTGATGGAGCTGTAAAGCCACCAACAAAAAAACTACCTATTTTCCTTTTTGGAACTCATGAGAGTGCTTTTTTAGGACCAAAGGATATATTTCTGTACTCTGAAAATAAGGAAAGGTATGGAAAGTCAAATAAACGAAAAGATTTCAATGAAGGTTTATGGGAGATTGATAACAATCTGAAAGTTAAATTCTCAAGTCAGCGAACCACAACTAAACATCTGTTATCATCTGATGTTGAAGTTGAAGAAAAAGAAACCAGTGCTTCAAAGGATGATACTGACCATGAAGAAAAAGTAAGCAATGAGGATGTGACTAAAGCAGTTGATATAAGCACTATGAAGGCTGCCAGATGAGGTAGAAAGAGAAAGTTAGAAAAACAGGTAGAAACAGAGGAAGGAAAGAAGCCAGAAGTTAAAGTGGAGAAGAAACAAAAACATCAATAGATTCTTGGCTTCAGAGGATATATGCTGAAATAAAAAATTCACTTAAAATTCATAATCTTGATGTGAACAGATGTATTGAGGCCTTGAATGAACTTACTTCACTTCATGTCACAATGCAACAGGCCCAGAAACACACAGAGATGATTACAACACTGAAAAAAAATACAGTGATTCAAAGTTAGGTTATCATGGTGAGTCTCCTATATTGTATAACAAGTTTAAGAACATGTTTTTGGTTGGTGAAGGAGATTCTGTGATCACACAAATGCTGAAAAAATCCTTTGCTGAACAAAGACAGCATGAGGAGAAGCAAATAAAACTAAAGACTAAGGGAAGAAAGCCCCAAACAAAAAGCTAGAAAAGGAACAAACAAGTTCAAAAACTCTAAATGGAAGATCTGATGCTCAAGACAGTAATCAACCACAGCATAATGGAAGTAGCAGTGAAGAAAGCAAAGACAGTCACGAGGCCAGCACTGAGAGAAAGCCATCCAGTGAAAAGAGAGACTGAAATATTTCTGAAGGAAGTATTTCGTGACTAAGTTGGCATACCTAGAATACGAAGAACATTTGAGAATTTTGTAATGGTTTTCATTTTAAATATTTAGATGGCTGAAAGTTTTAAATTTTTGTAAGAATTTTGATATTTAAATCTTGTTTTGGGAAAGAAAATCCCATTATCTTTGTTTAAAAGTAATTAGACATTATTGCTACTTGTCCTTGTGCAGTATTAATAGCGATATTATACAGTAAATATGGGAAAAATCCATTTAGAAAATGTTGAACTGCTTTTCCCAACATTGTGATTGTAGCAAATTTCCAATTAGCGTGTTTATTAATGTGTAATTGATAGTAAGAAAGGGTTACATTTTAAAAATTGCTACATATATAAATCTTTCCTCTTTTCCCAAATACTGTGGTTTTTGTGCATAGTTTTTACAAATCTTGGCTTTACCTATCTTTTCAATGTCTGTGGGTTTTTGTAGCAGTTGAGTATTTTATGGTAGATAAAATCTATACAAGTACTCCCTCCTTTTATCAGAAGTTAATTTTAATCTCACTGTCTACGCAGCATTTTCCTGCTTCTTTGTAGTAATGTGTGGTCTATATGCCTTTTTATGTAATAGCTAGATAGTGAACTAAAGTTGAGTTGGCAGTTCTGTGAGGTACAAAACTTGTGATAATTTTTTAAGATAATTTAGATTTGTGGCTGGGAATCCAGTGAAATCACATGACTTTCCTGCAGAGAGCAGAATACGTTATAAATAGGAATGAATCTGGCTTTAGGGTAATCAATATTCTTGAAATTAATCATTGAATATCCTTTATAAGTACTAGTAACTAAATATCAAGAACT
Organism: Myrmecophaga tridactyla; assembly: GCA_004026745.1. Lineage (NCBI taxonomy): Eukaryota > Metazoa > Chordata > Mammalia > Pilosa > Myrmecophagidae > Myrmecophaga > Myrmecophaga tridactyla. The sequence goes on from PVIY010022575.1 coordinate 26,230, forward strand.
TAAAGATGAAAATTTATTTTTGAGAAATGTGTCAAGTTTCTAAGTTAAAAAAAATTTAAATCCATGATGCTTATGCAGTAAATATAAGTAAAAATTGTGTAAGGACACTAGCCTATTTGAAAACATGGCTATATTAGAAGGGAATTTTCATTTTCATTTTTCTATATCATATGTGTGACAAAATTGGAAGGAGTGGGAACCTAAGTTGCTTCAGGTCGCTAAGTACTGTGATAGTGCATATACTCACATATATGGACTTAAACCAGAGCGAAGCAGTGTTAACAAAATTTGAATATATGCACTCAGACATTTTGAGTATTAGGTCAATTGCTGTTTTTCAGTAACTAAAGGACACTTCTACCTTTGAAATGATAGGAATGTGGGAAAATGACTTAATACAAGGTAACGTTATACTTGAGGCTGGTGATTTATAAGTTGCCAATAAAAAATGTTTGTGTCACAGGCATGGCCTTATGGATAATTTTTTTCATCTAATTTTCAATTTCAATATTGGATTTTTAGCTTTGAGGAGCCTTACAATAGAACTAAGACTCATTGTTTTGAGGGAATGCTGCTATCATTTTATTTAAATCAGTCATTAACTGTTTGTATATGGACAGATTTATTCTTAAGCCATGTTGTAAACTTGTTTTGATTAAATAATTATTTTCTCTATTAAAAAAAGGTGAATGGGCTTTGAAAGAAACAGTTAAAAAATAATAAAAGGTCCTTGCAACCATAGACTAAAAGACTCTGTCCAGCCTTAGTCCATTTGAATGTGATGGCATGGCTGCTGCACCTGCTTCTATTAAAACGCTAATGGCAAAACTGATGTAGGCACTAAAAAGTACAAATTAAAAGTCCAACCACTTGACAGCCTAAAAAAGAGGAATAATAATAATTTGTTGTCATCCATGTCTCAAACCATGCAGATGGGAACAAATGAAGTCCTTTGGCCTTGATGCCGGCCTTTGCAGCTGCGTTGGTTAGGAATCTTAAGCCCATGGGGAAATAGTAGTCATCCAAAATACTGTGATCTGACCATTATTTATACAAAAGATGCCTGTAAAATTTTTATCACTGATCTGGGGCCTCCTATTCCCATGGGACCTTATGCAACTATGTGAACCCTTCTTATGTCCAGATTAACAATTAATGTCATGGTAAAAGATTCCAAAGATGGGGGAAAATATCTGGTATTTAAAGTCTCCTATAATGTTCCTCTGTCTAGTGCCTTTGTTTTAGTTTGCTAAAGCTGCAGACAATATACTAGAAATGGAATGGCTTTTAAAAAAGGGAATTTATTTTGTTATAGGTTTGCAGTTTTAAGGTCATAAAAAATGTCCAAACTAAAGCATCCAGGAAAAGATACCTTGACTCAAGAAAGGCTGATGTCTGTCACATGGAAAGGCACGTGGCTGGTGTCTGTTGGTCCTGTTCCTGGTTCTGTTGCTTCCAGCTTCTGATGCCAATGGTTTCCTCTCTGAGCATCTGTAGTCCTTCACTTAGCTCCTCTGGGACACAACTCGAGGTTCTGGTTTGCTTAGTATTTCAGAATAAGGCACATGGTGATGTCTGCTGGACTCTCAAGCAACTGTGTCTCCTGGGGCTTCTGCATTTTTAAATGGCTGCTTTTGCAACTGTTCTCTCTGTTGGCACTCCAAACATCTCCACACACCCGTGTCTCCATCAGCTCTGAAGCAACTGCAACTGAGGTTTCTCCAAAATGTTTCCCCTTTTAAAGGACTTTAGTAAATGGGTCGAGTCACAACTCCATTTTATCAAAAGGCCACACCCACAATTGAGTGGATTATATCTCCATGGAAACAATCTTATCAAAGGTTCCCATCTTACAATATTGAATCAAGAGTAAAGGACATGGCTTTTCTGGGGTACATAACTCTTTCTAACCAGCACAACTTTATTATCAACCAATTGAACTCTAGCATGTATATTATTAAATCAGCAAAAATTACACTTTATTGTTCCCTATAAACATCTTTTTTTCCCATAGTGCCCTAGCAAATATGTTTCTATAGTGGGCTTCAGCAGTAACTCATGCCCACAATTGAACCCAGTATTGGGTTTGCACGGACTTGTCATCTTCGGGTGCTACCAGGCTTCCTTGAACCGTAACCCCTGCAGATAGACTGCGCAGAATACCCTGCTGGCATGGCAGAATTCAACACATCAAAAACTCTGATAAAGAATCTTCTAGTTTAAAACTGAAATCCAACTACCATCCTATAATGAGACCAAGGCTTACATTTTCTCCTTTATACGTGAACAGATAAACAAGCCCTGACTTGTATTGAAATATGGTGCATGTAATAGTTAAGGGTGTCTAATGACTGTAACAGTAGACCAGGTTGCCCCTGTCTGTATGCAATGATTTAATGAATTCATGACGTGGGGTGGCTACCCCCTGAATTGTATACTTTTACTGTTAACTACAAAACAGTAGTCTTTTTCACTGGCAGAATATCTCCAGCCAACATGGGACATATCCTTTCCCTAAGCGATGGCTGTGAACCTGCAGACAATATGCTAGCACTATTTATCCTATAACTGGACAAAACTTTGTACATGGGGACAGTCCTGTGTCCCTGCTACCTTATATAACTCTTTACTCCGTAGTCCTAGTAAGTAGGAAATAGTTAAAGCTAAATGTAAAATAAAACACATTCTGTAGTGGTATTATCCTTTACACATTTTTGCACCAAGTAGAGCTGCAGTAGTTACTGAAAAATATTTGGCAGCTTTAGCCATTCACACTGCCTAGCACTTAATAATTCCAAAATAACTATATCCTTGCTAAATGAAGAAATCACACAGCTTAAAAAAGTAGTTTTATAAAATAAAATAGCCTTAAATATCCTCTCTGCAGTACAAGGTGGCATCTGTGCCTTAATTAACGTACAGTGCTGTGTATATATTACTGATCATTCGCACACTGTTTTGCAAGTTTTAAATCATATGCAAGAACACAGACATAATATTAATCAATTATCAGTAAACCCCTTGTCTAAGTAGTTTAATTCCCTTTCTTAGCCGTGGCAGTATCTCTTTGTGAGGTTATCATCTCTGTGTAGGAGATTCCTAGTGTTCTGTTGTCTCTTATACTGTTGTAAAATATGAATGCAATGTCTGTTCTTTGGCCAATGTAATCTGCTGCCTGAGGGTGGAATGTGGAGACCCAATGCCGGGGCTCTGCCTCCATGGTAAGAGTAAGTTATTGCTCATAGCCACCTTCTTCCATCTCCTCAGGGGCTTGGGTTGGGGCAGCCCGAAGACCAAAGAACACATCAGGCAGGGAGTTAGACATGAATTTTAATTAGGACTTATGAACAGGAGAGGATCTTCCAAGGTGGTGTTCGGCTGTGGAAAATGAAGGTTAATGCTCCTCAAAGGGGGTGGGGGAGTACAAGGGCTTATGTCTAGGACAAGGATGTGAGAACAGAGTTTGGCAGTGTCCTGTGACATGGGTTTGTTATCAACAGTGATCAGGGGAAGGGAGTTTCAGTGCATTATTTATGATACCATTTGTACATTCTCCATTCCCCCCCACCCCGGGGAGTTTTGATGACCTTTAATGTCTGTCCTGGTCATGTAGGCAGCTACATGAAATGACCTGCTCTCAAAATGGAGGGGAATCCCAGGCCCTGGATCCCCACAGAATACTCCCACAGCAGACCATGTTGACCCTAGGACAGACATTGCATCCAAGAGACAGAAGAACACTAGCAGTTCCCCAAACAGCGATAACAACCCTACAGAGAGATGCTGCCATGACCAAGAAAGGGAAGTAAACCATTTCCCAATTATTAGGAGTATGGGGTAAAGAGTTATATAAGGTAGCGGGGACATAGGGCTGTCCCCATGTACAGTGTCCTGTAAATGAGAAGATTCTTTTTCAGATTTTCCAATGTGTTGAATTCTGCAGTCCAATTCACAGGGGTCACAGTTCAAGGAAGGTTGGTTGTGCCTGAAAATGGATTTGGTTGTGGCCATGAGTTACTCTTAAAGCCCATTCATTGTAGGAAGGTGTTTGCTAGGGTGCTGGGGGAGAGAGGTGGAAAAACAAAGAATTACCCCTTATGGGGAACAATAAGAGGTGTAACTATATGCTGAAGTTCCATTTGTTGACAACAAGGTACCAGGCAGAGGAATGTTATGGGAAGTTTTTAAATTTCAGATATTTTCCTCTTGTAAATTTTGAGAATCCTCTAACGTGATCTCAATCATTAGTTAGGCATCAGAAGGGTCCACATAGTTATACATAAGGTTCCCGTGGGAATATGAGGCCTCAGATTGGTGGTATTACAATATTTTGGGTGACTCCTGTTCCCTTAAGATCCCCAACCAGTGCAGCTGCATAGACTGGCAGTTAAGCCAGAGGACCTCATTTTCCCCTATTTGAATGGTCTGAGGCACAGACAACAATGGAGTATTATTATTCCCCTTTTTAGGCTGTGAGGCAACTGGCCCTTTGATTTGTATTCTCAGAGCCTTCATCAATCCTGTCAATAGCATTTTATAAGAGCTGGGGCTGCAGCCTTTGGCATTGCTTTCAAGTGAGTTAAGGTCTGATGGTATTTAGTCCACTGTTGCAAGGACCTCTTATCATCTTTTAGCTGTTCCTTTAACAAACCACTCATTTTTTCAATAAAGTCTACACCTGTGGGATTGTATGGCAGACCATCCACATGATGTCCTGATCCATGACCCAGGATTGGGCCATCTGCCTAGTTGAAGGCACTCCGTACAGAGCCCTCCCTTTCTCCAGACATCTGATGGTGGTTCTCTGGTTCCCCAACGGGAAAGCTAACAACAATCCTGTAGCATGTCCACAGCAGTAAAAGCATATCTCACCCCCTCCAAGAGTTGAAAGGTGTTGAGGTAATCCCACTTGTCACCGGGTGACTGGGATTTGTGATTGGGCTTTGTGACAGGCCAGTGTATTTCAGCTGGTGTGGTAGCTTATGTGGTCAACACAGGAGGCACAAAGGGCACTCTCTAGTGATGTCCACTGGCTGCTGGCACATGATTGGCAGCTGGAATTTTTGTCCCAAATGCCTTTCCACAGTTCTTGACCATCCATTGTTCCTGTTTCCATGTTGCCATCCAGGTTATAAGGCCTTTGTAAACAGCCCACCTGTGGTTACAGATAGCGTGTCTCTGGCTCATGCACTATTACTATCCATACTCCTCTTACCTCAGCTCGTTAACTGCTTTGTGTGGTGCCAGTCTCCCACCATATAGTGTCAGTACTGGGTTGTACTGCCACAGCTGGCCATGTGGGAGGCTGCCCGCGAGCGGACCCATCAGTGTACCAAGCAGACTTGGGAATGGTACTTGTGTCTTCTATAGTGGGCATTTCAACAGCTATTTCAGGTATAGCCATTTAACTGTTGAATCTTTAAATAGGACACTGGTCCAAGAATCTCATGCTTTTCTTCACTCAGAAGGCTGGTATTGAAAAAGCTGTGCTGTAGAGGTAGGCATTCCGTTTAGTTAGCATGTTTGGTTGGGTACTGCCAGAGCGTGGCTTAGAAGTCATATCAGTTATTCACCCCTGAACAGGGATGGCCATTTTCAAGGTGCCTGGGCATCTTTGTCAGTCTCCCTGCTTGCAGTAAGACATTATGTGCAGCATACAGTTGCTTTTCCAGGGGGCTGTATCTCAGTTCTGCCTTTTTCCATAGTTGTGATTAAAAACCAAGGGGTGCTTGTTTAGAATGTTGCCTCTGCCACAGACCCCACCCAAAACCAGTATCAGTGATGGCTACATCCAATTTACAGGGTGGGTCTAGTGCCTGCGCTAACGCCCTGTTTGCTTTTTCAAAAGCAGCCTGCTGGAGGTCCTCCCATGTCCAAGTGTGATCTTTTCTAATTAATATTTACAAAAGTTTTAACATTTGAGTTAGGTGAGGAACAAAAGGTTTCCAGTACCCCAGCAACCCTAAGAAAGCCATTAATTGTTTTCGCATATGTGGCATAGGAAAATATTGTACCTTATCAGTTACTACAGAAGGAATAAATTTTGTCTTACCCAACCATACAACACTTAAGAATTTGACAGGGCAACCAAGGCGTTGCAGCTTGTTTTGATTAATTGCCCATCCTGAACTCCCAAGGTGCGATAACAATGAATCTGAGGGTTTCTTTTAGTTCTGAAAGTTACGGTTAGCATGACATCATCAGTACAGTGAAATAGACTTTTCCACTTAGCCAAATTCTTTGCCAAGAGGCTGTGGCAGATGATTGGGCTATGCAAATAACCTTGTGAAAGCATGGTGAAAAAGTCCTTTGTTCTCTTTCTTAGGTGTGCTGGTTTGAAACTATGAAAAACCTCAGAAAAGCCATGTTTTAATTCTGATTCAATCTGTGGGGGCAGTTGTTTCTTTTAATCTTGATTCAATATTGCAGGATGGAAACTTTTGATTAGATTATCTCCATGGAGATGTGGTGTGCCCAGTTGTGAGTGTGATTAGGTAGAGATGTGACTCCACCCATTCCAGGTGGGTCTTGATGAATTTATTGGGGTCCTTTAAAAGAGGAAACATTTTGGAGACAGCTCAGAGCTGAGCAGATGCAGATGCTTGGAGAACATTTTCTTCAGAACTGACAGAGACATGGATGTTTGGAGATGCTTGGAGTGCTGACAGAGAGAGCAGATATCTTGAGAGGGCAGAGCCCAGCACACATCGCCAGGTGCCTTTCCATGAGATGTTGAGCAAGTCAGAACCCAGAGTTGTGTCCTGAAGGAACAAAGTGAAGGCCCACAGATGGTTAGAGAGGAAACACTGGCATCAGAAGCTGGAAGCAATGGAACCAGGAACAAGGACCAGCAGATGCCAGCCACATGCCTTCGCAGCTGATAGCAGTGATCCGAATGTCATTAGCCTTTCTTAAGTGAAGGTAACCTCTTATTGGTGCCGTAATTGGGACATTTTTACAACCTTAGAACTGTGAACCTGCAGCTTAATAAATTCCCTTCAGAAAAGCTATTCCACTTCTGGTATATTGCATTCTTACAGCTTCACAATCTAATACAGCAGGTAAAGGCAAAAGCATGTTGACTGGCCTTATATAAGGGAACGCTAAAGAACACATTAGTTAAATTAAAAAAAAAAATGGTAATGACAAAATTGAGTGCTAATTCCTTGTGATAAAGAGGCAGTCCTTGGAACTGCTTCATACAAAGGTGGTGTTACTTTATTTGTTCAGGTTTTATTGTACATTTTCTTTTTCCTTTTAATAAAAACACATCCTGTAGACCTTTTATACTTGCTACCAAAATAATTTTGGGACCTGTCTTCAGTCACACATTTCACAACATACAATTACTATCAAAATTAAGCTTGCCAGAATAATGTTAAATACTTTGTCAGAATAATGCTAAATACTAAAATAGTTTAGTTAATGTATTTTTTAGACAGTAATATACATTTTTAAATATTGTTTTATTTGCACTTTGAAGTTTTATGATCATTACATAATTTTAAAAAAGGTTTGAACAAAAGACACCTTATTTCATTTGTGATTTTTTTTTTAGCAAAATAAATTTAACTGCAAGATCATATTGACTTTTAAAGTCTCATTCTCAGGCTACTTTTTGTCTTCATTCAATGCCAGACAGCATTACAATAGTAAATCCATTTTTTTTCTTAAGGGGGTCCCTTCCAAATTTAGGCTAATTTTTAAAAATACAACCTAAAGGGGGCATAGCCAGCACATTTTGAGAATTTCCCATGGCTAGGCAACACTAACAAAAATAATAAAGACAAAACTTCAAGACAGCAGTTTTTCAAAGTCAGTAAGTTTTCAAGTAAACACAGTATGAATAGATTGACAAAGTGAAAGCAATCACGGATTAGAAGGAAAAAGATCATGCACTTTACTTAGCATGGGGAAAGTCTTAACTTAAAAATCACTATCATGCAAGTGTGCTAGTGTCTGTCTACAGTAGAAGCCTTGCCCAGAACCTCCAGCCTCAGTCCTCAAGGAAGGTCCCCAAGCAGCTGCTAGGCATGGAGCTAAAGGATCTGGGAAAATTCCCACAGCTGATGGGGTATAGATCAGGGCTATGTCTTAGAGCAGCATGGAGGTATTACAAGAGGACTGGCAGGAGATGAGAAGTCCTGCTGTTAAGAATTTTTTAAGTAAGGGGTTGGATACTTTTTATGTCCTCTTGTTTTAGCACATTGGCAAGCTAATACTTTGAAGTTCTCATTTATTCAGCACAGGCTTTCATTTAATGCATCTTTCAAGTTTGTTTGGGTTATCCATGTCTCTTTCTAACTTAAGTTCCTCTTGTAGGTGGCACACTCCAGCTTTAGCAACCAGAGCTTCTTCTGTAGCCTAATGAATGGCTCCTAACAAAGGCCAGACAACAGCCGTGGCAGCCTGGTGGCTTTCCTTTCCTTATGGAATTCTAACTGTCCTGTGGCCTGCTTCAGGAGCATTAACAGTCTGGCCGGGGAGTTCTCGACATCCCCATACTCTTTGGGTGGTCCCCATTCGTCTGGAAGGGCAGTCACTTTCCCCCTATGGATGCTAGAGGCCATCTTGGGATTTCCCCCATGGATTCTCCCTTCCTTTTAGGTAATGATGTAAAACATTTTTAGGTAATGATGTAAAACATTTATGGCCAGCAGCTCTTTGGTCTACTGGCTGGCTCACCAATTGTTCCAACCCAGGTCTTGGCAGGCTTGAGTTGGAGCAGCCTGAAGACCAAAGAACACGTCAGGCAAGAAGTTAGACATCAATTTTAATAAGGATTTACAAACAGGAGAGAATCTCCCATAGTGGCAACTGGCTGTGGAAAATGAAGGTTAACACTCTGCAGAGGGGGCAGGGGAGTGCGAGGGCTTACAAAGGTTTAGGACAAGGGTTTGAGAACAGAGTTTCGGCAGGGTCCTGTGACAAGTGATCAACAGTGATCAACGGTGATCTAGGGAGGAGTTTCAGTGCCTTGTTTATGACACCATTTGTACATTCTCCACCCTCCACCCCCCGCCCCCGCCTCCCTGAAGAGGTTTGATGACCTTTAATGTTTGTCTGGGTCATGTAGGTGGCTCCCTGGGAATAACCTGCTCTCAATATGGAGGGAGTCCTGGGCCCTGGATCCCCACACTTCTGCATGACTGGAACAGAAGTTATAAGTCAACTGACCTCCTCAAGGAGGAAGGAATATTCAGATAGTATGGTAAACCATTTATCTTGTAAAGCATTGAAACTCCTCTCCCCGATATGTTGATAACAAATGTCCAAACTCCTGTGTCATGAGACGCTGCTGAAATTCTGTTCTTATACTCTACAAAATGTCCTTGTCCTAAACCCTTATAGCTGTCCCTTGTATGCATCACACACACACACACACACACCTACCCCTTGTGCAGTGCTGACTTTAATTTCCCGAACGACTGTCATGAGGAAGGCTCTTCTGCTGGATTCCTAAGTCCTAATAAAATTCATGTCTGGTTCCATGCCTGACATGTTCTTTAGTCTTGGGGCTGCACTGACTCATGCTCTTGCTTCCTTACTTTGACTTTCTAAGATCACCTCCCAAGTAAATAAACTACCTGTCCTCCAGTCCTTGTCTTTGATTCTTTTTTGGGGAACCCAAACTATGAAAGGTAGGAAGCAAAATGTGATGCCTAGAACTCTGACATAGTGGGGATTTGGCCTGCTCTTCTTTCTTGCCCTTCTGAGTTCACTTGGGACTCTGCAGCCACTTCATTCTCCTACTAGGAAGTGAGTTCCTGTGGCCCCACATCCCCCACCTCCGACCCAACACTTGGTGCTGCTTGACTATGCTGGTGGGTATGAGATGTGTCATTATGGTTTTACTTTCTCTGGCCACTAAAAATGAGACTTAACATCTTTTCCAATGTTTTTATGTCATTTTTGTTTTTCTCTTCTATGAAATTCCTGTTCAAGTCTCTGATTCAGTTTTCTATTGCTTTTGTTTGTCAGTTTTGTTTTGTTCTTTTCTAGGAGTTCTTTATTCTGGTTGCTAGTCTTTTATTGGTTGTCTGTGTTACAAATATCTTCTCATGGTTTATAGTTTGTCTTTTTTTTTTGCATGGGCAAGCACCGGGAATCGAACCTGGGTCTCTGGCATGGCAGACGAGAACTCTGCCACTGAGCTACCGTGGCCTGCCCTATAGCTTGTCTTTTTTATTTCCTTGTATCTTTTAATGATCCAAAGTTCTAAAATGTAACATTGAATTGATCATTTTATTTTTTTAATGTTTGCAGTTTTGATATTTTGTTTAATAACTCATTCTCTACCCTGCAGTCATAGTATCTCTGTTATTTTCTAAGTATTTTATAGTTTTTCCTTTTACATATAACTTTTTAATGTACCTTGAATTGATTTTCTCCCCTGTGACTATTTTCAGTATTTTTCTTTGGCTTTCTTTTCAGCTTTTTTACCTTGATATCTCTAGGTGGGGTTTTCTTTGTATACATCATGCTCAGGGTTTGTTGAGTATCTTGAATCTGTGAATTGATGTTTTACATCATTTTTAGGAAGACTTAGAAGACAACTGGATTGTTATGTCTACTTCTGCATTCAGTTTTGCAATATTGCACATCATCTAGTCTCTGGAAAAGTTGACTCTACACTCGGGAGAAAATAAGAGCAATAAAAACAAATAACATCAATATTATGAAGATAGTTCAGACACTTTGAGAGAGTCTTGGTAACCCTCCGAGAACCCCAAACCAACCTAGAACTACTGTTGTAGGCTATGCTAGCCTCCTGAAATTAACTGGGGAGTATTCCTTCTTTTTCTGAACTGTGGGATAAGTTGTATAAAATTGGAATTGTTGTTTCTTGAATGTTTGGTAAAAATGTAATAATAAAATCTTCTGGGCTGGATTTTTTTCTTTTATGAGAAGATTTTTATAGCTTTGATTCATTTTCTTTAGTGATTGTTGAAGTATTCAGATTTGTGATTTTTTTCTTCAGGCTTTTGATAAGTTATATGTTTTAGGAATTTTTCCATTTCATCCAAGATAAATGTGTTGGCAGAAGTTCATTGATATCATCTTATCTTTTAAATATATGCAGCATTTAGAATTCCAGATATTTATTTTTTCTCTTTATCTTAATCAGTTTTTCTAGAGTTATGTCAAATATCAATATTACTAGTCTTTTATTTAGTTTTTTTTTAAAAAAAACAACTTTAGTTTTGTTGATCCTTTTTAATTTTTTTTTGACATGGACAGGCTCCAGGAATTGAACCCGGGTCTCCAGCTTAGCAGGCGAGAATTCTTGCCACTGAGCTGCCATTGCACCGCCTTTAATTTTTTATTAATTAGTTTCTCTGCTTTTATTTATTACATATTTCCTTTTATTATTTTGCTGTGATAATGTCTTTTTTTTCCTTTCTAACCAAGTTTAAGTGTGCAATTCAGTGGCATTAATTACATTTACAATGTTACGCTACATCACCAAATAGTGACTTTTTTATATCTGCAGCTCATGCAGATTTGTAAAGCTCATAATGTGTATACTATTTTTGTTCCCTTATCTCCAGTTTTATTATATGGGAAAACAGTATTTTTCAAACTGTTGGTGCCCCATAAATGGATGGTATAATCAATTTAGTAGGTTATGACCAGCATTAAGGAAAAGAAACAGGAGGAAAAGTAGTGTTCATCACGTGACCTATGGCTAGTACTATGTACTAACCATTTTTTTATGAAACTTTTATTTGAAATATATGTACCCACATACATACTTGTATATGTAGCTGTCTGTATTGAGTCACAATATAAAATGCATTTTTTTTGTTTTCTGATTTTAATATTTTTATTGTAAAAACTTAACATACAAACATTCTTGACAGACAAACATTCCATACATGGTGTGCAGTCAGTGGCTCACAGTATCATCCCATAATTGTGTATTCCTCACTGTCATGGTCAGTGTTCTAGTCTGCCAGCTGCCGGAATGCAACACACCAGAGATGGATTGGCTTTTAATAAAAGGGGATTTATTTTGTTAGTTATTCAGAGGAAAGGCAGCTAACTTTCCACTGAGGTTCTTTCTTATGTGGGAAGGCACAGGGCGATCTCTGCTGGCCTTCTCTTCAGGCCTCTGGGTTCCAACAACTTTCCCTGGGGTGATTCCTTTCTGCATCTCCAGAGGCCTGGGCTGAGCTGCGAGTGCTGAGATGAGGAATGCCTGGCTGCTTAGGCTGTGCTATGTAGCGCTCTCTCATTTAAGCACCAGCCAATTGAGTCAGACGTCATTCATTGCATCAGACACGCCTCCTAGCCGACTGCAGATGTAATCAGCAACAGATGAGGTTCACGTACCATTGGCTCATGTCCACAGCAACAGAACTAGGTGCCTTCACCTGGCCAAGTTGACAACTCAATCTCACTACCACAGTCAGGTTCATGTGTCAACTTGGCCAAGTGGTGGTACCTGGTTGTCTGGTTGAGCAAGTGCTGGGCTCTCTGTTGCTAAGAGAACATTTCACAGAATTAAATCATGATCACGTTGGCTGCATTAACAGCTGATTGCATTTGTAATCAGCCAGTGGGGTGTCTTCTGAAATGAGTGATGCTTAATCTAATCACTGGAAGCCTTTTAAGGAGGATTCAGAAGAGACAGGCTCTCTTCCTGCTTCGGCCAGCAAGCCTCTCCTGTGAAATTTGTCCAGACCCTCCATCAGAATCGTCAGCTGCACAGCCTGCCCTACAGATTTTGGACTCTTATGTTCTCACGGTTATGTGAGACACTTTTATAAATTTTGTATTTATGGATATTTCCTGTTGATTCTGTTTCTCTAGAGAACCCTAACTAATACAATCACCATGATCATTTTTTGAACATTTACATTGCTCCAGCAGAAGAAAGAAAAAAGAAAAAACTTCATACATACCATACCCCTACCCCTCTTTCTCATTGACCACTAGTATTTCAATCTATTCAATTTATAAAATGTGTTTCTTACTGTGGGTTGTAATAAACAACAGCAACAACAGCAAATAGTTCTAAAGTGAGTATGATGTCAAGTAGTTTATCTAGTGATTAGTAAAAACTTCAAACCTGAATGCACAAAATTAACACCTGAGGTGCTTAATAAAATGGCAGATTTTAGACCTACTGAATGAAAACCACCAGTAGAAAGGCTAAGGAATGTGTGTTTTAACAAACCACCTATGTGATTCTAATCCTTTGGGTGCCTGGGAACTACTGATTCAGAATATAAATAGACCTGGAGAGCTTGTGGTTATGTTCTCACATGGGACAGAGGAGAGTTGCACCTAATGGCAGGCCTTTATCCCAAGACTTCCTACCTGAGAGCTCCAGGAATGGTACAGAGTGGCAAGGAAGTCAAACGATGGACCTCTAGGTGGTAGGGGATGGGGGCAGGTGGGGAACATCCTGTTGGTTGTTAGAATGACAGAAAAAAGTAAAATAGCTCCCCTGCCAAAATTTCTATCATAGACTCAGCATTTATTGAATGGCCACAGATGATAATCTTGAAGCTTAAAATATATGAACTTTCATACCTTAGTCTGTTACAAGCAAATTCATTGATACAATCCAATTCAGAGTTTCAGAGAGATACAAGCTAAAATTATTCGTGACTATTCAGCATATGTTCAGCTGATGACTATTGCAGCCAGCATTGAAGGCTTGGCAATACTCAGTGGGCAGTGATTGGGAAGAGCTCCATTTAGCTGAAGTGAAAATGGGTATTTAAACCCTAGGATAGTCTATGTGCTTTTCAATTACTTCCCTTTCCTTTACTAGGTTTTCGAATGATCAGTGACTAGAAAAGACCATTTGTAGATCGGAACTTTTGACATGTGGAATGCCAAAGCAGCTGGTTGCAGTAACAGAGGAGGCAGTCACGCTCAAGGCTCCACCCTCCCCAGACAGTTTCTGGGCATCAAATGAGGGAGGTTTGTTTGGTAAGGATCTTAAATTGTGTTCTGTGGTGGGGGGAGGGCGGGGGGTGTCTCTGCATTTTTCTCTGAAAACCAAAATTTTCTTTATATCCCAGTAAATGAGTCTTATTGATTGTTAATTTATCGATTACTGTGTAGTAAACCACCCCAAAACAACAGCAGCAGCAGCCATTTATTTGCTTATGATTCTGCAGTTCATACAGAGCTTGGTGAGATGGCTTAACTCTGCTGCACATGGTTTCAACTGGGATCTCTCATGATGTTGCACTCACCTGGGAATTCAGCTTCCTTGTAGCATGACGGCTGTATTCCAAGAGGGTAAAAGCAGGATCTTTTGAGGCCTGGGCTTAAAAGTGCCAGAATGTCACTTTTGCCACAAGCAAGTTACAAGTCTAGTCCAGATTCAAAAGAAAGGGAAATAGGTTCCACCTTTTGATTGGAAATTGGCATGCTCATTTATGAATGGGAAGAATTGTTGGTGTCCATCTTTGGAAGTGGATC
>PVIY010022576.1:0-41148 GCA_004026745.1 Myrmecophaga tridactyla
CCCAACTACTGGGTGTGTGGCAAGGCATAAAAATAAAAAGTAACAGGTACATAGTGCAGCTCCACGTACATCATCTAGTCCAGTTAAAAGGCAGGTAGAGCCACAGTTTCACCTGCAGGTCCAGAGCCACCCCATGGGGTAGGCCCCATGCTTATAACTTACATCTTGCCATTGGAAGAGGCTGCCATTTTGCAAATGGATAGTTACAAAGTTCAGTAGGCAGCCACCCCATGTCCTTTTACCCTTCAATACACTCCATGCAACCAGATGCCACTTTGTCCGTAGTAACAGTCTCAGCAGTGAGCCACTCAACCCATCAAACACAGAATATCCAAGTGTAGGCTGGGATTTGTGGACTTTTTCTCAGACCAAGGAGCATATGTAAGAATAGAAATCAGCCCTAGAAGGCAAAGTTTCTGGTGACAAAGAGGAAGACATTTTCCCAAACTTGCCTCTGGTGGGTATTCTGCCACGTCAGCACTTCATCCCACATCGCTCTGTAGGCAGGAGTGATGGTCCACAGGAGGCTGGTGGCGCTAGACCATAGCAACTGTGCATACCCAGCCCTGAGACCTGTTGTGTGCATAGGTAACAGTAGACCCCACTGCAGAAATGTATTTCCCACAATACTATCAGCAAAAAGAAAGATGTTTGTGTGAAACAATAAAGAGCAGGTCTTGGTGGTCTAGTAATACACACGCTACATTCCCACTAGTGGATAAAAGGGTCCCTGGAGAAGGTGTGTTATTGGGGGTGGAGGGCTTCAGATACTGTATTTTCTCCCCCCGAGATGATGCATGGTTCCTAGGAGTGGTGACTGCAGTTAGGCTTGGGCATAAGAGTCCATAGTGTCATACATATGGTGCCTTGTGGTATTGGGGTGTCCAGGGTTAAAAACATAAACACTTTTTGGCATTTTGTGAAGGAATTGTGGCCTGATGCTTAAATTCTGAACAATTCCAATACCCCATGGACTTAGGATTCCCAGCTAGCATGTCTGTATAGGCCAAGACCAGGGACAATTGATCTTATTTTCCCCATTTTCTAATGCTTGTGGCACAGGCAAGAGCAAGTTGTTATCAATACCTCTCTGTGGCTGCAGTGCCACTGGCCCCTTTACCTGTATCCCCAAGGCCTACATGGGTCCAGCCGTCACCATCTCGATGGGTAGCAGGGCGGCTGCCTTGGGCCTAGAGTTGATGTTGTTTTGGCAGGGTACAGCCTTCAAATCCACTGCTGCAGAGAGACATTTTGTTATCTTTTAGTTATTCCTTTTAGAGGCCATTCATCCTTTCAACTAATCCTGCTGTAGTTGGATTGTAAGGTAAGTGGAAAGTCCATAAACATAATGTTCTGTTGCCCAAGGCTGAGTCAACTGTCCAGTGAAGCAGGTCCCTCTATCACTGTCCACATAGGTAGGACTCCGAAGAAGGCACTTATTTTCTCTAGGCTTTGTAATGAAGCCTTTTGGTCAAGCTTTCCAACTGTAAAGGCCAGCAGCAGCCCTGAGCAGTATCTAGGCTGTGAAGGCACACTTTGCCCCTTCAGACAGAGGGAGAGACCCTGTGTAGTCTAGTTGCCACCAGGTGACTGGGAACTGCTTCTGGCCAATGTGGCCAAGTTGATACAGAAGCATCCTAGGCTATCCTAGTGAGCACGAATGGCAGGCACCTACTACCTCTTTTATCTGCTGTCGTGTTATAGACACCTGAAATTGCTGTGCCATTCACCATAAGGTCCGATACCTTTGATGTTCTGTTTTCCAGTGCAGCCACTGAGCAGCTTCATGTGCTGCAGACTCTAAGCTGCAGATTTTTGCCAAAGTATCTGCCTCAGTGTTCCCTGGTAATTAATTAGCGTTATGGGTAGAAACATGGAAAACAGTTACCTTGTGTTAATGGCATGCAGTCTAGATGTCTTCCCACATCTCTTTCCCCCATAGGGGATGACCAACCACTGTCCATTGTTCCTGTTTCCATGTAGCCATCCACACCACTAAGCCTCAGTACGCAGCCCAGTTGTCTGTGCAGGTGATCAGTGCATCCCCAGGTTCATGGATGGTGACCATACACATCCCTCAGTTCAGTCCACTGGCTGCTTTGCATAGTTCAAGTTTCCCACCAAATGCTGTCTATGCAGACTAAACAGCCGTAGCTGTCCATGTAGCATGTTGCCCATGTGCTGACCTGTTGGCTGAGCCAGGTATGCTCCCACTCCATCAGTCAAGGGCATGGGAACAGCCACTTCAGGAGGGTCAGCTGGAAGAGGGCAGCATTGTTCTTCCATATGAGAGACTAGTCCTAAGATGTAGCACATCTCTGCACTTAAGGGGCTGTTGTAAGAAAACTTCACTACAAAAGATAGGCCTTCCACTTTGTCAGTGTGCTAAGCTGAGCACTCCCGGAACTGGTTATTGGTGCTGTCACGCACACACCCCTGTATGGGGATGGTGGTTCACAGAGTCATTTGAGCACTTTTGAGTTAGTCCTTCCACCTGCAGCAAGGCATTATAGGCTGTACACAACTGGTTTTCTAAAGGACTATATATCAACTTTGCTCCTTTCCACAATTGAGAACAGAATCCAACAGATATGTGTTTTGCCTGTTGCTGTTGCCACAAGTACCATTCAAAGCCAGTATCAGTACTGGCCAAGTCCAAATCACAAGGCATGGTCTGGATCCACCCCCCTTAGGGCTTGTGCTTGTGCTATAGCCCATTTGGACTTTTCAAAAGCAGCCTGCTGAGGGATATCCCATTCCCAAGCTTTCCCCTTTTGAACTAATGCATGCAGTGGTTTTAGGATTTATGCTAAGTGTGATATGAGCAGTCTCCAATATCCTAACAAACCCAGGAATGCTATTAGTTGTTTGGGAGTATGGGGGGTAGGATAATTTTGTACTTAGTCAACAAGAGCAGAGAGAATAGTTTTAGTCTTACTTGGCCAGGCAACACCCCAAAATTTGACAGAGTATCCAGCCCCTTATAATTTGTCTCAGTTTACTGCCCATCCTCAGCTTTCAAGGTGGGTTACCACTGTGTTAGAAGCAGTGTCTAGTTCTGGAAAGGAATTACTGGTTAGCATTACATTATCAATGTAATGAAACAGTCATGTTTCCAAGGAGTTTCCACACCTTAAGGTCTTGTGCCACCAGCCCATGGCAAATAGTGGGATTGTTGAAATACCCCTAGGGTAGCACAGTAAATGTCCATTGTTGTCCTCCCCACTTGAATGTGAATGCAGGTTGGCTGGAGGGATCTAAAGAAATACTGAAGAAGGCATTAGCAAGGTTTAATTCAAAATGAAATTGGCCTAAAGGAGTAATTGCCATTTGTAACAGAGCGGCAATATTTGGCACAGCTGCAAACAAAGGAGGAGTTACTATATTTAGCTCTCTATAGTCTATTGTCATCTGCCAAGTTCCATCAGGTTTCTTTACTGGCCAAACAAGACTACTGAAAGGACAATGAGTTGGAATAATAATGCCTACTTTTTCTAGCTCTTAAATAGTGGCAGTGATTTCCTGATGGCCTCTGGATAGTTTGTATTGGCATCCTGCCACTGTGCATCTAGGAGAGGATACCTTCACTGGTGAACACTTAACACGACCTCTCATGACAGCCTTAAGCACCTGGCACTGGAGGCAGAATTCACCTATAGTAGTTTGCAAAGTAATGTTTTGTAATATATCAATGCTTAATATATACTCTGGAATCGGGGATATAAATATATACTGTATAAGTTTGGGGGGACCACCTGTTGGAATCAACAGTTCGGACTGGGCAAAGCTGAAGGTTTTCTGCTGTTTTCCCCTGGGGTCACTGGTGTGGCTTCAGTCATCTGGTAGCTTGACTGGGGCTGGAGTGTCTAATATGGCTCATCACACGGCTGGGGACTTAGTGCTGACTGTAGGCTGGGCTTCCCAAATGGACAAAAGTGAAAACTGCCAGGCCTCAAGGCCAAAGTTCCAAGACTTTATATCACTGTGTCAAATCATTTGCTTGTCAAAGTCACAAAGGTTAGCCTAGAAAAAAGGGGTAGAGAAGTACAAAATATCATAACCATATGTTTCAATGTACCAACCTACCTCTGAGAGCCTACCCCTTACTTTCTCCTAACTTGTCATTTTTAATATTGTAACTTATGTGCTTATGGAGCTCTCTCTTCTTGTAGAATTGGACTCCTTGAGGGAAGGGACTAGGTTATCTTTATCTGCTGCACATGGTATATAGAGGACCTGTCACTAACAGGACCCCCATAAAAGGATGTGGAACCAATGGTGGACTAATTAGGTGGTATATAATGACGTATGTATGTATGCCTTGTTTTGTGTACTTTTAGTGGCTAGATTCTAATTGTAAGATTAATGGGATATACTTGGCACAGAATACAAAGTTCTTTCTGTAATCAGAAATATGTGTTTTCAGTTTAAAATATTTTTATATATGTCAAGCAGTAACCATAGAAAGCAGTGTTCTTAGAAAATAGAAACTAATGTGAGTAATGGAGACTTAAACAGCATTTCCTTAATCAGTTACCAGATCAAATAAGCAGCAATGATTTCATCTGTTTTCTCTATCATCAATATCATCAAAAGTGCTAGGCCTCATAGTCTAAGTTATATGTTGTCTTGTTTGATGTATTTAATGTCAGATTAATGACCATTTCTGCCAAAAGTTTGTTTGCACATGTAGCGCCTCATAATTACTTTGTTTTAAAAATACTTAGAGTAATCTAAGAGGTACTATTACTGCATATCAGCTAAGATTCAGTTGATGACACTAAAATGCCTGTTTAATATGTCATAACGTTTTTAAATCCTGTGTCCTAGTTAAGTTCCCACATGGGAATTATTCCACACGTAATCTCACCAACACTGTGAGACTCACTTTCATTTGCTTCCACTGCCGGGCACTGTCGCTGAATACATCCATCATGTTTTTCCCTGGGGTTTTGGAGATCACTTTAAATTTGTCGAAATACTTTGGAATTCTTTAAGCTTTACATTAATATAAATTATTTTAATGCACTTTGAATCTTTCAGATACTTTTGTTTTATGTAACTGTGGTTTGCAAGTTGGTAAAAGCAAATTTCATTGAGACCAAAAGTATACATGTTAATATTTGCCCAAATAAGTAATCTTTCATGAGTGCAAAATATAGATTTGTAGATTATATCAAAGAATTGCAGAATGAATATCAATTCATCATAGAAAGACTTTTTTAGATAAACACTTTTTTAAAATCTTCATCTTGTAGAACTGGAAGAGAAAAATAGTTACAAAGATGAAATCATCTTAATGTAATAACCATAAAAATAAAGTTTCATCAAACATAATACAGAATTATTAAAATTCACTAAAGGTATAGCAAGGTTTTCTGACTTTGGAAAGAAAACATAGAGAAATGAAAAGAAATTGAATTTCAGATCTTTGTTTTAAGATAAAAATGAATTATTGTAAAATAGCCCTGTATTCATAGCTTAGTTCTTCCTATTTAGATTTCATACGCTGAAAGTAATCATAGGACTGAAAGGAAATTTATTATAAAGGTACCTGAGATATGACTTCATAAACATAGAAAACACTAAAAATTGAAGTGGGGATAATGAAATTTTCATTTAAAAAATATATAAATAGGAAGCAAGGAAAGAACCGTTGATACATGAAGGTAGATACTCCTCTTGAATTCCTATAAATATTGAAAAATGGTTTCCATTAGCTTGATACTGGTGCCACAATAAATGTGAAATTTATTGTGTACACAGAGGCCCACAGTGTTCGAAGGACATTTTCTGAGATAGTATGAGGCATCTTCCCACCTGGCACTCAGGAGTATAGCCTAAGAATCTATTAAACATCATCAAATCAGAGGCAAAAATGCAAGTTGGTCACATAGCTCTGGATGGGGCATTTGGGACCCAAAGCCCAACATTGACTCTTTCCTCCAAATGCAGAGTCAGTGACATCCCTGGCACAGAAAAGGTAATCCTGCAGAGAGTTAACCACTGCATCATCTGCCGATAAGTCAATATCTAAATCTAGGTGCATTCCACCTTAATTACAGTGTGTTTGTTCATTAGTAGCTGAACATTTTTCAGGCTGTAAATATTTAAATGTTCCTGAGGCTCCTTATAGCACCTTATACATCACAAATTATACAGTTGCTCTGAGCCTTATTTGCTCAAATTTTAAATTTGAGCAAAATTTGTCAGAATACTTTGGAATTCTTTAAGCTTTACATTAATATAAATTATTTTAATGCACTTTGAATCTTTCAGATACTTTTGTTTTATATAACTGTGGTTTGCAAGTTGGTAAAAGCAAATTTCATTGAGACCAAAAGTATACATGTTAATATTTGCCCAAATAAGTAATCTTTCATGAGTGCAAATACAAATATTAATTTAGGTCACAATGAGAATATATAAATTGCATCATAAAAGCATAAACCATAATAAATGGTTATGGTGGAAGTTGTATGTGTCTTTAGAATATTTCTACAGAATAGAAAATATATATAGAATATATGTATCTTTAGAATATGTCTACAGAATAGAAAAATAGTGCCTATTTTAATGCTCTCAATGTATTCTATATTCCATGGGCCAAGGCGCTGAGACAGAGATTCTATATGATTAAAGTTATATGTGAACCAGAACAGGTCTCGAGAACAAAATGGCAGAAATCTATCTGTTCAGGCATTGAAGCTTTTGAAGCAAAACTTATCTTAACTTTTGTCAAGATAAAATGAATAGCATTTCAAAGAAACAAAAATTAACACTCAGCACTGGGGAATACTGAAAGAACCTAGGCTTTAGATTAAGATAGATTCCAATGTGGAGAAGACAGTTTCTATACTTAGCCACTTACAAGCTATGTGATTGTGGGCAAATTATTTATCTGATCCTCTGTTTCTTAATCTATGTATTAGAGATATCTACCCTGCGGAGAGATGATTAGGATTAAGTAAAGTTTTTGTTATCATGCTTCCCACCTAATAGGAACTCAGTTGAATGGTTGATTTTATTCTTACGGGGTGGGTGGGGAGCATGTTTGTTGGTAGAAGCCTGCAGTCATTCAGCAGAAGCAAGCCTAAGGGTGCCTGCATTGTGATAGCGTGACCCCACTGCAGATGGGACAGTTGGCCACATGAAGTGGCATTCTTATAACTCACCCTTCCGGTTTGACCTGTGTTCACTAGCATCTGACATGCACTTTTGCACTGGAAATGTGGAAAGTTCTTCATCAGGACAATCTAGCACCACTGTGTGGCACCTAATTGATGCATCTGGCCAGTTACAGGAAGACAGTCCTTTTAAGGTAGATCATTCAGAATTGAAAGGACCATACACTACCAATCAGTGGGTCATGCGTTCCTCCAAATCATCACCAGTGTTCCAAATGTACATCAAGCATCATCTGAGGCAGAATAATACCCTGTATATATATTTGTATGCAGTACTAGTTTACTGTTGCAATTAAGAAAATACAAATTTATTTTACAACATTGCTGAATTCTTAGGAGCCTTTCATCATGGTGTATCAGCTATTGTAAAGCATGTGACTGTCACATCTGGGTGGATGTGTACAGAGGAATCATAAAATTGTTTTTATTTTATAGGAGTGCTCAGAAAAGCCAAGAACTGATGCTCTTATTTCTGAGGTTAAGAGAGACTGCAGGACCTAGAATTCATGTCTCCCCATCCCCAGTCCAGCACTCCGTACAATGGAGATGTTTGGATCATTGCTTCCGGACAAATTTATGAAACATATTTAATGTACATTAGTATGCATGAAGCTGAGCATTGACAGAAAAATGTAGTATATAAAAAACGTTTAAAACAGTACCTGGTACATATAAAGCACTCAGTAAGTGATAGCTATTATCATGATGCGTATTCATAAGTGGTAGTTATATCATTTGTCACTAAGGTAAGTGGCTTCCATTTTCACTTCTCATACTGAGAATGGGAGGGAGTGGATATTTTTTAAACCCTTCTTCCAGAAGACTTGTAGGAGTTGAACTCTTGCCATCTGAGTCCAGCTTTGGAGCAAAGTCCTTGCAGTGTGTTTTATTGTAGCTGTGGACAAATTTGACCTTTATTGTGCATGTTTAAGTCGGGGCTCTATTTTTTTGAATTACCTTTTGGAACTTGATATATTTCTGTGAACTAAATAGATCTAAACATTTATTTTCCATCATTGTTTTATAAATTGACTCTCTGTGTTCCTGTGACTGGACTATTAATTTATTAAGAGGTTAACATTAGATCAATATTTGTTTAAAATGTGTGCCTGAAGACAGTCTGTAGAGATAGGTATTTCATTTCACACTGTGGCCCTTAGATAATAGAAACCATATGCTGACTGAGAGAGACTTATATCTGATTGTGCAAATAGAATACCCATATCATAAAATTGTAAACTATATTTATCAAATTAGTTAAATGCAAAAGAATTTAATGCACCTTTGGTTTTCAGGTAATTTTAGGTAAATCTAGAACTGAAGCAAGTATCAGTATGTGTTTGATTCTGATTTTTTTCAATATCCATGTTTATTATGAGTTCCTGTTCTTTAGTTAACTACCTAGGAACTTGATTTCTAAACTAAATAAAAGAATATGGCATTTTCACTTGTACATGTCCAACTGGAATTCTCCTGTAGAGCAATCACCTAAGGAAAAGGGGACAAAAGAGCCAAAAGAAGTAAGCAAGGACTTCTTTATGTGCTAAACATGTCTAGTTTAAGGAAGGCAACTTGCTGTTTCTTGCATAAATGGTTCTCATTCAAGTAGCTATGTCAGGCAAGGACTTGGGTGTTTCATGTCCTAGCTACTAGGCAGCAGTCTCATTGAGGGAAGTCACTGAAGGCCTTTATTTCACCAGAGGATACAGCCCAATGGAACATTAATCTAGGATAATGAATAGACTGCAGGGTTGAGGTATCCAAGCCTCTGGTGGTGGTAACCTGGTTTAGAATTAATACAGTAGGACTAATCCTGGACAAAATTTTGAACTTATATCTGCATTGTTGTCTCCACCCAGTGTCCTATCACACCCTTAAAATATTCACCCAGTGCCCAAATTGACTTTTCCCACAGGAGCCTACTTCAATGCCCTACCCAGGTATGCTCTCCCCAGCCAGACCCCTGTCCTTTTTAATTTTCCTTTTCCCCACTGTTGAACATATGTGCCCTGCCATGCCATTCCCTTAGGACTTTAGATAGTGAATATTCAAATATCTGTTAAAATAATTTATACCAAAATGTGAATAAGTGGTAATGTGTGCCCCTTTCCCTTCAAGGAAACATATTTTTTATGTTTTTAATAAACAGACTCAAATAATAATGATTCTAAGTGCCCTGGAAGCCAGCAAGAGAGATCTTTCATGAACATTGAGTCCTTTGGCTCTCACCATTGATACCTACTGGGCAATGAGCCAACCCTGAGGGAAATAAAAGCATAAATTATGCTCTCAGACCTCATTCTGCATCCAGTCTACTGCTGCATTCATTGAGGCAGCACTTTTGTTTCCATCCTTCCAGAAATCTGTGGTACTGGAACAACTTTTCAGAGAAAGAGAAAGGCACAGCTTAATAATAGGACTAGTTTTCATGGTTTTGCAGTGGGAGCTTCTTTTGGGGCCTGTTCTTTTAGAAATATGTGCCCTATTAATAATGGGCACAGAACTCACCAAGGGAGAGGTATGTGGTGAAGAAAGTTGGGAACGGAAGAGAGATGAGGAACATTATGGTGAATGGAAAACTGAGTATGAAATCAGGGGCACATTGAAAATGAGAAATGTTAAGGAGATTTTAGTATTCACATATATTTAACCAAAGGAGAGCTAAGGTAGATTCTGAAGTGGAAATGAGCAACGTCTGACTTGCAGGAGAATCTCACAGCCAATCTCTGATCCTATTACCTGTAGCTAAATAGTAGCTTTGTTGTTAGCCGGTATACAGCCATCCCCAAGGTGCCAGTTCTATTGCCAAACCTTACCTTGACCAATCTCAGTTTCTCAGTGTGCCCTGTGAGAGAGTTTATGGTTCCATTTCTACTATTGTGCATAAACTTTCGAAAGAAAAACAGGTAATCCTACTCCCCTTGTGTCAGAACATTCATGAATATGGTCTTAAAGCAGTTGGTGACATTTGACTTCTCCTTCAGAAAACACATTTTTCATGTGCTATAATTATATGGGCTATTTTCGTTGGTGGCATTGTTGAAAGGTGGAAGCATCCTGTCTTTTCTGGTTAAAGACAACCACTTTTGTCTTTTCTGTTGTTTAAAATTTTTAAATTGCAGCCCTTGGCCATGGATTAAGTGTCACGTGGTTCGATTATCTTCTGAAAGAAAATTACAGGAAGTATTGAGAGGCATTAAAGCAAGTCGCTAAAACTGCAGCCTCTGGGGCTGGGCTGCTGGTTTCAATTCCTACTTTCCAAACACTTGCTGGCTGTGTCACCACCTTGGGCAAGTGAAGTAATTCTCTGGGCCTCAGTTTCATCATCTGAAAAAATGGGGTTCATAATTACAGTAATTAGGAAAATTAACTGACTTAATATATGAAAAGTGCTTAGAATAGTGCCCAATACATAGCATATATATATATATAAATTGTTACTGTTAATACTAAGTTGAATGGCTTTTATATTCATAGAAAGAGAAATAGCCAAATAGTTTTTACTGTTAGGAGAAAAAGTGATTTTCAAGCACAGGTTTCTGAGGCTAAAGTTCAGGTTCTGCTGTGATAAATGTACAGTTTTATATCTGTGTGGCTAACATTTATCAAGTGCTTATTATTTTCCAAATATTGTGCATATATTATTTAATTTTTACAACACTATATGTGGTAGGTACTATTATCCCCATGTTATAGGCTAAGATTAAGTAAATTTCTAAGGGCCGAAGAGCTCATAATAAATACTAGTAAGTACTTTTAACCACTACTCTATAATGTCCAAAAATAATGCTTGGAAATACCAAACTATAGTTGTTTCGTGCAGTAATAAAATATAATTCTCCTCTTTATCAGAACTTATAAGGCAAAGATAGTCTGCTCCATTCATTTTCCAACCCCTGGATGGTTAGTTTTATGGCATGTTTTAGTTCAAACAAGGAAGCCCCAGTACCTTAAAGAGGTTTTCTCTCCCAAGGTGCTGATAATTATTTTGATTGTTAACCAGACTTAGTGAAAACAGTTTTGTACCCAAAAAAAGGCAAATATTTCCTTAACTCTTTTTCTATATGAGGGATAAATCCTAACTGTAGAATCATAGCACCTAGTAGTAAATAATGATAAGAGTAAAACAGGATGGCAAAGGAGAACATTGGCTGGGCTGTGTGGATATTTCTGGTTCACTGTAACATTTGTTGTGAGAGTCAACATCACCACACAGCAAGATGCCCACTGTTGTGCTTTCCAGATAGCAAAGAAAATTTGCTCATCCCCATTGCGTGCTGGCATTGGACCTCCTATAACTGCTCTCTGTTCTTATTTTATCCTTAATTAGCCTATTTCACATAGGTGTGCCTTGTCAGACACCTCTTGTACACAGTCAGCAGCATGACATTGAATCTTCAAATAAGATTACTGGGCAGACCTAACTGGACCATTTCCATGTCCTTTTGGCAGTCAGCAGTATTTGCTGTTATATTCCTCTGCATGTGATGAGCCATAGCTATCTCTGATACCTTCTGTGAATGACAACTCCATCCTATTACGTGATTTCTCATCTCTGAATTCCTACAGGATTTGCAGTCCATAACACACAGGCTCACACTGGCTTCTTCTCTAGCAGTTTCATGTTTGAAAAGGCAGGGAGCACCATTGTGTCTCCTGACTCAACACTAGGCAATAGTAAGCTTATAAAGAAGGGAATGGGGAGAAAATAAGGGAGGACTTTATCTCTCAAATTAGATTGTCAGCTTCTCAACCCAGACACCATATCTTCTTTCCTATCTCCTTTAATACTTATTAGATTATTAGGCAGTGAGTGAGTATGCAATGAATGCTTATTGCTGAAGGTCTGAGGTTTTATTTTAATTCATATGATCCCATTTCTGCTCACTTAATGCAACCCCAAGGCAGTGGAGATTTCTATATTATTGAAATTTTATTTACATTGAATTGACGATATCTTTAAATTAGTTTCAATTGGTTCCCTTATAGAACTGTAATCCTCATTTCAGAGGACAGACCTCTAGGCTGGTGAAGACAGTTATAGCAACAGAAGTGTATCTAGTTACAAAGCCTAAGTATTATTTTAAGGAAAGTACTGAAAGTGGAACCCTGTAAATGACTAAAATGCTGCAGTCACTAGAAGCTCATTATGACCAACAGTAACAGCATTTGGCCCCAAGAAAGAATCAGTGGCTACCGAGTTGGGTTGAGAGGGACATACTATGAAGCCTCCTCCGGATTGAGTCACAGAGAATCTGCAAAATAAATGAGCTGAGGTCACTAAGAAAGGCTTTCTTTATAGCCTTGGATAGCACCAGAACTCACCTACCTCCCTTTGCACCTGAGTCCCCTACTTCTTACTAGTTTTGTGAGGTATATAACAAACCTCTCTATGCTTTGATTTACTAATGTATAATATGGGGATGACTGTACTTACTTTCCAAAGTTAAGAAGTGACCTAAGTACTGTTGCAAACTATGTCATGCAGAGCAGGAATCCACAGCTATTAGTCCCCTCTTCCCTTATCTTTGATATACAGGAGATTTCTCAGCTTTTCCTGTGCCCAGGATTTTGGGAGGTAAGAAAAAGACAGCTGATTTTGTTTCATGTAATTGAAAGCATGCTTCCAGTTCCTTGGACATCTTGGCCAGTAGAAAGTATGCTTTTCAGTTCCTCTTTTAAAGGAAAAGTACTTGGGTAGCGTTCCCACAGGGACCACCAGTTTTAGTTGTACTTTACCTTGTGAGCTAGATATTTAAATATGCAAGGAAAGGATATCATTTTTTAACTGCAAATTTTATTGAGATATATTCACACACCATATAATTCATCCAAAGTATACAAGCAGTGTCTCACAGTATCATCACCTAGTTGTGCAATCCATATCACAATCAATTTTAGAACATTTCATTACTCCAAAAAGAAAAATTACCAATAGACATAAAAAAGAAAACCCAAAACAGCCCATACCCCTTATAGCCCCCTATTGTTGACCCCATTGGTATGGTACATTTGTTACTATTGATGAAAGAATATTAAGATATTACTGTTAACTACAGTCTGTAGTTTGTGATGGGTACTTTTTGTCCATATACCACTCTATTACTAACTCTGTGTACAAGTGTTATACCTTTGTTCTAGTTCGCGAAAGAACTTATTTATAGTGTAGTGTTAATCATAAACATAGTCCACCACAAGGTTCACTGTGTTAAACATTCCCTTTAACCTCTGGCTTTCCTTCTGGTGACATTTATGACTCTAAACAACACCTTTCAACCATGTTCACATATAATTCAGCACTATTACTTATAATCCCAATAATGAGCCTGCCATTACCTCTATCTACTTCCAAATATTTTAAGTTCAGTCTTGTTGAAACTTCTGTACATATTAGGCAGCCTCATCCCATTCTCTAGCCTCATTCTGTCTCTCGGTAACCTATATTTTAAATTTTTTTACTTTGAGTTTAAATATTGAGGATACCTTTTTTTTTAACTTTGCAAAAATGCCATTTTAAACAAAATCAAGGTGCCCTTATTTTCTCAGTATAAATCAAGATTTGTGTACAAATTCTTTTTTAATGACAACAGAGATAACAATTATTCAGTTCTTACTAATGCTAGATACTGTTCTAAGCCCTTATATATATTTACTCTTCTGATCCTCATAGTCAGTCTGTGAGTAGGTTCTGATAGCATGTCCCATTCTCTGGACAAAGTATTTGATGCATGGCTAAGTTAAATAATGTACTGAAGGTAATATAGCTCATGTGCAGAACTGGATTTTGTTTTCACAGCTTTGAGTATAATTGAAATACTGTGAACCATGCATATTTAAAATGTTTGGTCAACCTGAAATCACCCCTACAAATAACACATATTTCCAGTACCCTAAAAAGTTTTTTATGTCCTTTTATAATCCTTCCTTTTTTGCATCTTCATCCTCAGGCAGCCAATAATATGATTTCTGTCACCAT
The DNA here is from genome assembly GCA_004026745.1 of Myrmecophaga tridactyla. Taxonomy (NCBI): domain Eukaryota; kingdom Metazoa; phylum Chordata; class Mammalia; order Pilosa; family Myrmecophagidae; genus Myrmecophaga; species Myrmecophaga tridactyla. Next base: position 14,164 of record PVIY010022576.1, read on the forward strand.
AGATCAATTTGCATTTTCTAGAATTTTTATATTTATTATTTGGGGGGAGAAGGGGCTGATTCTTCAGCTCATCATAATGATGTGAAAGTTCTTCCATCTTATTGCATTTATGGTAGTTTGCTGCATTTTGTTCCCAAGTGGTATTTCACTGTATGAATATGCTTTATCTATTCACCAGTTGATGAACGTTTGGGTTGTTTCCAGTTTTCAGTTACTAAACATGGAGCTTCTGGTAATATTTTCATAAAGGCATACATATTTGTTTCTCGTAGAAAACTACTTAAAGTGGAATGACTGGATTGTATGATAGGTGTATATTTAAGTTTTAAAGTAACTGACCAACTATTTTCAGAAGTGATCGTGCGCTTTTACATCTCCACCAGGAATGTATTTTACAGCTCCAACCAGGAGTTCTAGTTGATCCACATCCTTATCAACTCCTGGTATCTGGTCAGTTTTGAAAAGGATGATGATTATTATTTTAGTCACTCTAGTGAGTATCGTGTTACCTCATTGTGTTTTAATTTGAATTTCCCTTATAACTAAATATCTTGAGCATCTTTTCATGTGCTATGGTCTATTCATACATCTTCTCTTGGTGAAGTTTCTGTTTAAATTTATTTTTCTTTATTAGAGAACTTGTGAGTTTAGAGAACAATCATGCATAGCACACAGGATTCCCATATACCTGGTACTGGTATATTTTCTTGTTGGGTCATTCTTATTAAGTTGCAAATGTTCTTTGTATATTCTGGATAAAAACCCTTTGTCTCATATATGTGTTGCAAATATTTTTCCCTGTTGCTTCCCATTTTGTTTCTTTAATGATATCCTTTGAAGAGCAGAGTTAAGAATTTTGACGAAGTCCATTTTATCAATTTTTTTCTTCCATGCTTTGTTTATTGTGTCACGGGGATGGTTTTATTTCTTCCTTTCTGATAGTTGTGCCCTTTATCTTTTTTTTTTTTCTCTTTTTCTCATATTTCAAAATCTAAGACCTCCTGGACTGTTTTGATCTGAAGTGGTAAAAAGAAGCAGCTTTGCTTTCATTTCAGGGAAAAATAATTTAGCCTTTAACCATTAAGTATGATGTAAGTGGTTGAATTTCTTATAGATGCTCTTTGTCAGGTTTAGGAAGTTCCTTAATACTTCCAGTTTGGTGAGTGTTTTATCATGAATGGGTGTTGAATTTTGCCAAATGCTTTCCCAAATCAGTTGAAGTGACCATATGGGTTTATCTTTATACTGTGCCCAGCATAATCTGCTGAATTACATTGATTAACTTTCAAATGTTAAAGCAACTCTGCATTACTAGGATAAACCTTATTTGGTCATGAGGTGTTATCCTTTCTATATTATTGGATTCAGTTTGCATTTTATGAGGGATATTTACCTGTAATTTTTAAAATAATGTATTTGTCAGGTTTTGGTATTAAAATTCTACTGGCTTCATAAAATGAGCTAGGCAGTTATTTGCCTCTAATTTTTAAAAAAGTTTGAACAATATTATTTCTTGAAAGAATTCACTAATGAAACCATTTGGGGTTGGAGTTTTGAGGGAAGATTTTGATACCAAATCAATTTTGTAAATAGATATAGGATTATTCAAATTTTCTTTTCTTACCTGTGTCAATTTTGGTAAGTGGTATTTGAAATAAATGTGTCCATTCTTTCTAAGCTGTTGAATTTGTTGGCATAGAATTTTTCATAACATCTTTCTTCAAGAATATCAAAAGCTATTCTTTTGATAGCTGGAGAATAAGTGGTAATGACCACCCTCATCATTCTCAGTTTTAGTGTTTTAAATATTTGATATTTTTAGTATATTTAGATATTTTTGCATTCCATTGTATTTTATCTTTTTGTTTTGTTTTGTTTTCTTATATTCAACAAAGATTTATAGAGCATCCAGTATGTATAAGATACTGTTTTAAGCACTTGGGAAAATCAGTACACAAAACAGGTAAACATTCCCACCCTCAGAAAACATGAATTCTAAAGGCAGGAGTCTAGACATTACATAATAGGAAACATTTCAGTTTTTCCAGCAAAGGGCTGATATACTTTCACTTATGTCATTCTGGCTGCTATATGGAAATGGATTACTGAAGACTGTTAGAATAGTCCAGGTGTCATAAACAAGAAAGGTGATAAGAGGTAGGGAAAAAGTGGAGAAATCAGGGATTTTTAAAGTAATTTTATAGAAATATGTTCATATACCATACAGTCCATCCCAGGTGTACAATCATTGGCTTTTAGTATAGTCAGAGTTGTACATTCATCACTCTAACCAATTTTAGAACATTTTCATTACTCCAAAAAGAAAAATCCCATACCCCTTAGCAGTCACCTCTCAACCTCTTTATCCTACCCCAGCCCTTCAAAACCAATAAATCTAATTCTGCCTCTATAAATTTATTTATATTTACATTTTATATAAGTGGAATCAGTAATATGTAGTACTGTATGCCTTATTTCTTTCACTTAGCATAATTCTTTTTTAATTAGTAGATTTATAGAAAAGTCTTGTGAAAAATAGAATGTCCCCATATAACCCGTTTGTTCACAATTTGCATTAGTGTGGTACCTTTGTTACAATCGATGAAAGGATATTAAAATATTACTCTTAATGCAATAATTGAGTGTATGTTTCCCATATTAATACCTTGTAATACTGTCGTACATTTGTTATAACTCTTGAAGGAACATTCTTATATTTGTAGTATTAACCACAGTCCATTGTCCACAAAGGGTTCACTGTGTTATATACTCCCAAGTTTTATCTTCTAACTCTCCTTCTACTAACATACATCACCAAACTTCCTTTTCAGTGACATTCACCAACATAATTCAGCGCTGTTAGTTACACTCACAATAATGTATTACCATCACCACTATCAATTTCCAAACATTTACAAAACAACATATGTAGTTCTCTGTTGTTTTTTTTAAAAAAAATAGTGGCCATTCTAGTGGGTGTGAAGTGATTTCTCATTGTGGATTTGATTTGTATTTCCCTAATAGCTAGTGATGTTGAACCTCTTCTCATGGGCTTTTTAGCCGTTTGTATTTCCTCTTTGGAAAAATATCTATTCAGGTATTTTGCCCATTTCTTAATTGGGTTGTCTTTTTACTGTTGAGTTGTGGGATTTCTTTATATATTCTGGATATTAAATCCTTATCAGGTAGTTTGTCTTTTCACTTTCTTAAGTCCTTTGAAGCACAAAAGTTTTTAATTTTGAGGAGGTATCTTTTTTTTCTTTCCTTTCTTGTACTTTGGGTGGAAAGTCGAAGAAACCATTGTTTCCCTACATCTTCTTCTTAGAGTTTTGTGGTCCAGCTCTTATAATTAGGTCTTTGATCCATTTAGAGTTAATTTTTATATGAGGTGTGAGATAAGGAGTCCTCTTCTATTCTTTTGGATATGAAAATCCAGTTCACCCATCACCATTTGAAGAGACTCTTCTATCCCAGTGGACTTGAAAGCCCTGTCAAAAATCAGTTAACCATAGACGTGTGAGTCTATTTCTGAACTCTCAAATCAATTCCATTGATCAATATGTCTATCTTCATGCCTCTGGAGCCTCTGAACAGTTGATTCAGACAGTTCCTGCCTATACTCTACTGTTTTGGAGGAGAAGTGAGTCCTGGGGCTCCTTACCCTGCCATCTTCCCCAGAAGTTCCACTGGGATTGTTCTTTAAAGGCAGATTTTATAACATGAAAGATCTCCAAGATAAAAACTCCCCTTGGTCGAGTCCCAGTTTGTTTCTTTTTGCTTTTTGAAACTGTTTCTTTGCAACTTATTTTTAGTGGTTGCTCTGGAGGTTTCAATATTTATGTGCTTCATCTAAAATGTAGGCAATTTGCAACTGTATTGGTTCCTTTACCCACACCCAGCCTTCTTTCAAATCATTGCTCTCCATGTGTAATGTGTCCATTTTCTCTACCTGCTTTTGATTATGATGTGTCTAGGTGATTTTTTTTTCTTTCATCTTATCACACTTGGAATTCACTAATTTTCTTGAATGTGTAAATTTATATCTTTCACTAAATTTGAGAAACTCTTAGTCATTATTTATTCAAGTATTTTTTCTGCCCCAGTCTCTCTTTCTTCCGCTTCTGGGTCTTCAATGAAAACTATTTAAAACCTTTGATATTGTCCTACATATCTGTGACATTCCACTCATGTTTTCTATTTTCTTTTCTCCGTGTTCTTCAGGTTAGATAATTTCTATTAGTTTATCTTCAAATTTGTTGACTTTTTACTCTGTCATTTACAGTCTTCTCTTGAGCTTATCCAGTGAAATTTATATTCCAGATATCCTATTTTATCTTTTATGTTCAGAAAACTTTATTTTGTTGTCTAGTTGTAAATTTACAGAAAAATTCGGCCAAAAATGGTTCGTTTGTTTTTTTGCATTCAGATGGTACACTTGTTAATTGTTGAACACATATCCATACATTGTTATCTAAAATCCATAGTTTCCATTAGGGTTCGCTGTTTATGTCATACAGTTTTAAGGATGTTGGCAAAAGCATAATGTCATATATCCATCATTACAGTATTATACAGAATAGTTTCATTGCCCTAAAATTCCCATGTGTTCTATCTAATCAGCCCTTCCTCCTACAAACAACCCCACACCCACAACTACCTCACAGCCAGTGATTGTTTTGTTCAAACATAATGAATTTTTCTAGAGAAGCTGTATGTTTACAGAAAAACCAGGCAAAAAACAGTCTCCCCTTGTACCCCCTCTATTTTTAATATTTTTGAGATATTTTCACACACAGTCCATCTAAAGTATACAATCATTGTATTCATCACCATGATCACTTTTAGAACATTTGTAACACTCCAGAGAAAGATATAACAAGAAAAAAGAAAAAGCCCATACGTCCTCTACCCCTTACCCCTCCCTCTCATTGACCATCAGCATTGCAATCTACCCAATATTTTTACCCCTTATCACCCCCCATTATTTATTTATTTTTGTCCTTTTTTTCCCTACACTCCTCTGTCCATATCCTGAATAAAGGGAGCATCATCACCCACAAGGTTTCCACAATCACACAGCCACATTGTAAAAGTGTATATATAATCACCTTCAAAAGTCAGTGCTGCAGGAACACAGCTCAACAGTTTCAGGTACTTCTTTCCAGCCACTCCAATACATCATAAACTAAAAAAGGATATCTATATAATGCTTAAGAATAACCTCCCAGGATAACCTCTCAACCCTGAAATCTCTCAGCCACTGAAACTTTGTTTTGTCTCCTTTCTCTCTTCCCCTTTTGGTCAAGAAGGCTTTCTCAATTTTATGATGCTGGGTCTCAGCAAATCCTGGAAGTTCTGCCCCACAATGCCAGGGAGAGTTATACCCCTGGGAGTCATGTCCCACGTAGGGGAGAGGGCAATGAGTTCACCTGCAGAGCTGGCTTAGAGAGAGAGGTCACATCTGAGCAACAAAGACGTTTTCCAAGGATGACTCTTAGGCATAATTATAAGTAGGCTTAGATTCTTCTTTGCAGGAATAAGTTTCATAGGCACAAGCCCCAAGATCAAGGGCTCAGCCTATTGAATTGGTTGTCCCCACTGCTTGTGAGAATATCAGGAATTCCCCAGATGGGGAAGTTGAATATTTCCTCCTCTCTCCCCACTCTCCCAAGGGGACTTTGAAAATACTTTTTTTATTCTTGGCCTGATACATCCCAGAGTAATTTTGGCAATCACACTAACCTGTACAAACCAACAAGATCATATGCCCTATTCAAGATTCCATGTAATTGTGTTCGAATAAACTGACCATGCAAGTTAAATTAGATAATGCACTACCCAAAGTATAATTTTGCACCAAATAAATAAGCCTTCCTTTTGTGTCACACAAAATTTGAAGTTTTAAAATAGAGACTATATCATCCTTTTCCCTGTATTCTGATTTACCTTAGTCCTATCCACCTCAGCTTCATTCATATCATTAATTGAAGTCTGGTCACTTTTTCAACTTTTTAACAGTTACTGTATAGGGTAATGCTACTTTCATAGCTTCAGAACTCCTTTTCTCAGGTGTCACATAAATACTTGAAGCTTCAGAGAATGACCAGGTTATACACAAATAGCTTAATATCTCAGAATTTAGAAATAACAGTTACAACTCCAGAATAGATGTGACTTCTATAAGCCTAGGAAACTTTACTAGACCATAACCTGATAATCCATGCTTTCAACTTCAATTCTCCGAGGTTGTATATTATAGTTATTCCATATGAGTGAGGCATGATAATATTTGTCTTTTTGCTTCTGATGTTTCATTAAACATAATTAAACCTCAGGGGTCATTCACCTAGTTGCATGCCTCACAACTTCATTCCTTCTTGCAGCAATTTCAGTAGCCTCATTGTATGTCTACACCACAGTCCCCCCTTCCACTCCTCAGTTGTAGTCTTCGGTCACCTTGATCCATTGTGAATTACAAACACTGCCACTATAAACACTACTGTGAAAATGTCCGCTCACGTCCCATGTTCAGTTCCTCCAGCTATATAGCTAGCAAAGGGGTTGCAGGATCATATGGCAGCCCCACCCCTAGTCTCCTGTGGAATCATCACACTGCCCTCCAGAGGGGCTGCACCTCTCAACTTCCCTACCAACTGTGATTAGGTACATTCTTTCTCCACATTTTCTCCAGCATTTGTATCACTCTGTTCATTTTTAAACCATTTTATTCACGCATCATATGTTCTAGTTTGCTAACTGCCAGAATGCAATATACCAGAAACAGAATGGCTTTTAAAAAGGGGAATTTAATGAGTTGCTAGTTTACAGTTCTAAGACCAAGAAAATGTCCCAATTAAAACAAGTCTATAGAAATGTCCAATCAAAGGCATCCATACAGGGAAAGATACTTTGGTTCAAGAAGGCCAATAAAGTTCAGGTTTTCTCTCTCAAGTGAGAAGGCACATGGCGAACACAGTCAGGGCTTCTCTCTCAGCTGGAAGGGCACTTGGCAAACACAGCATCATCTGCTAGCTTTCTCTCCTGGCTTCCAGTTTCATGAAGGTCCCCGGGAGACATTTTCCTTCTTCATCTCCAAAGGTCGCTGGCTCATGGACTCTCTGCTTCATGGTGCTGCAGTATTCTCTGCTCTCTCCGAATCTCTCATTCTCTAAAATGCTTCCTCTTTTATACGACACCAGAAATTTATCAAGACACCCAAATGGGTGGAGACATGCCTCCACCTAATCCAGTTTAACAACCACTTTTGATTAAATCACATCTCCAGGGAGATGATCTGATTACAGTTTCAAACATACAATATTGAATAGGGATTATTCTGCCTTTACGAAATGGGATTTTGATTAAAACATGGCTTTTCTAGGGAACATACATCCTTTCAAACTAGCATATCATACAATCCAACCTAAGTGAAAAATCAGTGGTTCCCAGTATAATCACATAGCCATGCCTTCACCACCATAATCTATATGAAGACAATTCCTTCTTCTGCAAATAATCCTATGCTCCTCCTCCATATACCCTGTTTATTGACATTTAGTTTTGGCATATTGTCTTTGTTACATTCAGTGGAAGCATATTATAGTGTTATTGTTGACTGTAGACCTGAGCTTGCATTGATTGTGTTTTTTCCTTATACCACCCCATTTACAACACCTTGCAATGTTGACATTCATTTGTTCTCCCTCATGTAAAAGCATTCTTATATTTGAGCATTTAATCACCATCATTGTCTACTCTAGGTATTCCTATGTTATATCATCCCAGTCTTTTATCATCTAGCTTTTCTTCTCCCTGTATCATTCTCACATTCAGCTGCATTCAGTGTACTTAGATTATTATGCTACAATCAGGTAGTATTATGCTATCCATCTCTGAATTTTTACAATCAGTCCTCAAGTTTCATCCATGTTGTTACATGCTTTGTGACTTTATTCTGTCTTACAACTGTGTAATATTCTATCATATGTATATACCACAGCTTATTTAGCCACTCATCTGTTGATGGAAATCAGTCTATTTCTCTCTTTTGGCAGTTGTAAATGCTGCTGCTATAAACATCACTGTGCAAAAGTCCATTTGTGTCCCTGTCTTCAGTTCCTCTGAATATATATCTAGTAATGGGATTGTTGGATCATACAGCAATTCTATATTTAGCTTCCTGAGGAACCACCAAACTGCCTTCCAGGGTTTTTGTACCATTTTACATTCCCACCAACAGTGGATAAGTGTGCGTCTTTCTCCACATCCTTTCTAGCACTTGTTGTTTTTTGTTGTTGTTTTTTTATAATGGCCATTCTAGTGGGTAGGAGATGATATCTCATTGTGAATTTGATTTGCACTTCCCTAATAGCCAGTGAAGTTGAGCATCTTTTCATATGCCTTTTAGCCATTTGTATTTCCTCTTCTGAGAGTGTCTGTCCATGTCTTTTGCCCATTTTTTCATTGGATTGTTTGTCTTTTTGTTGTTGAATTGTAGGATCTCTTCATATATCCTGGATATTGACCCCTTATATGATATGTGGGTTCCAAATATTGTCTCCCATTGTGTAGTCTGCTTTTTTACTTTCCTGACAAAGTTATTTGATGCACGGGTTCCAAATATTGTCTCCCATTGTGTAGTCTGCTTTTTTACTTTCCTGACAAAGTTATTTGATGCACAAAAGTATTTAATTTTAAGGAGATCCCATTTATCTATTTCTTTTTTCTTTGTTTGTGCTTTGGCTGTGAGGTCTAGGAATAAAATCTATCACAAGATTTATATTTCTCTACATTTTCTTGTAAAAGTTTTATGGTCTTAATGCTAATGTCTAGGTCTTCAATCCATTTTGAGTTAATATTTGTATAGGGTGTGAGATATGGATTCCCTTTCATTCTTTTGGATATGTATATCCAATTCTCCAAACACCACTTATTAAAGAGGCTGCTCTTTCCCAGTTGGGTTGGCTTGACCACCTTATCAAAGATCAGTTTTCCAGAGATGAGAGGTTGTATTTCTGAACACTAAATACGATTCCATTGGTATATCCATTTTTATGCCAGTACTATCCTGTTTTGACCACTGTAGCTTTGTAATATGCTTTAAAGTCAGGTACTGTGAATCTTCCCACTTCATTTTTCTTTCTCAAGATAATTTTAGCTATTTGGGGCACCCTGACCTTGCAAATAAATTTCGTTATTGGTTTTTCTATTTCTGCAAATTAAGTTGTTGGATTTTAATTGGTATTGCATTAAATCTATAAATTAATTTGGGTAGAATTGACATCTTTACTATATTTAGTCTTCCAGTCCATGAACTTGGTATGTCCTTCCATTTATTTAGGCCTTCCATGATTTCTTTTAGCAGTTTCTTGTAGTTTTTTGTGTATGGGTCTTTTGTGTCCTTAGTTAAGTTTATTCCTAAATATTTTATTCATTTGGTTGCTATTGTAAATGGAATTTTTTTCTTGATTTTTGTCCTTAGATTGCTCATCACTAGTGTATAGAACACTACTGATCTTTGGGTGTTGATCTTGTAACCTGCCACTTTGCTGTACTCATTTATTAGCTCTAGTAGCTTTGCTGTAGATTTTCCAGGATTTTAGACATAGTATCATGTCATCTTCAAACACTGAGAGTTTTACTTTTTACTTTCCAATTTGGATGCTGTTTATTTATTTTTGTCTAATTGCTCTGGCTAGAACTTCCAGCACCATGTTGAATAACGGTGGTGACAGTGGACATCTTTGTCATGTTCCTGATCTTAGGGGGAAAGCTTTCAGTCTTTTCCCCATTGAGTATGATATTAGCTGTGGGTTTTTCATACATTCCCTTTATCATATTGAGGACTTTCTATTCCTATCATTTGAAGTGTTTACATTAAGATAGGATGTTGAATTCTGTCACATGCCTTTTCTACATGAATTGAGTTGATTATGTGGTTTTACTGCTTTGACTTATTGATATGGTGTATTACATTAATTGATTTTTTGTGTTATACCAGCCTTGCATATGTAGAATCAACCTCACTTCGTCATGGTGTATAATTCTTTCAATGTGCTTCTGGATTTGATATGCAGATATTTTGTTGAGGATTTTGTATCTATCTCTTTAATGAATATTGCTCTGTAATTTTCTTTTCTTTTTTTTGTAGTATCTTTGTCTGGCATTGGTATTAGGGTGATATTGGCTTTATTGAATGAGGTAGCTTACCCTCCTCTTCAATTTTTTTTTTTAAGAGTTTGAGCAGGCTTGATACTAATTCCTTCTTGAATGCTTAGTAGAATTCACATGTGAAGCCATCTGCTACTGAACTTTTCTTTTTGTGGAGCTTCTTGATGACTGATTCTGTCTCTTTTTCGTGATTGGTTTGTTGAGGTTTTCTATTTCTCCTCAAGTCAATGTTGGTTGTTCATGCTTTTTTAGGAAGTTGTCCATTTCATCTACATTGCCCAGTTTATCAGCATATAATTGCTCATAGTATCCTCTCAATACCTACTTTATTTCTACAGGGTGAGTGGTTATGTCTCCTCTTCCACTTATGATCTTATTTATTTGCATCCTCCCTCTTTTTCTTTTTGTCAGCCTAGGTAAGGGTCCATCAATTTTATTGATTTTCTCAGAGAACAAACGTCTGTTTTTGTGGATTTTTCTCTCTTGCTTTCATATTCTCAATTTCATTTATTTCTGCTCCAATCTACATTATTTCTTTCATTTTGTTTGCTTTGGGGTTAATTTGCTGTTCTTTCTCTAGTTCTTCCAAGGGAACAGTTAATTCTTTGATTTTTGCTCTTTTTTAACATAGGCATTTAGGGTAATAAATTTCCCTTTCAGCACTGCCTTTGCTGCATCCCACAAATTTTTGATATGTTGTGTTTTCATTTCCATTAGCTTGAGATACTGATTTTTCTTGTAATTTCTTCCTTTATCCACTAGTTAATTAAGAGTGTACTTAGTCTCCATATATTTGTGAATTTTCCAGTCATTTGCCTATTATTGATTTCCAATTTCATTCCATTATGATCTGAAAAAGTGTTTTTTGTATGATTTCAATCTTTTAAATTTATTGAAATTTGCTTTGTAACAAAGCATATGGTCTATCCTTGAGAATGATCCAGAAGCACTTGCAGAAAATCTGTATCCTACTAATGTGGGGTATAATGTTTCTGTAAGTATAGTTCATTTATCATATTATTCAAAATCTTTGTTTCCTTATTGATCTTCTGTCCAGATGTTCTATCCATTGATGAGAAATGGTGAATTGAAGTTTCTCTCTTATGGTAGAGTGTCTACTTCTCCCTTCAGTGTTGTCAGTGTTTGCCACCTGTATTTTGGAGCATTATGGCTTATTGCATACTTATGATTATTATGTCTTCTTGTTGAATTGTTCCTTTCTGATCAGATTAGAATAACTATCCCTGCTCTTTTCTGGTGGTTTTTTGCATGAAATATCTTTCTCCAACCTTTCAATCTATTTTTGTCCTAAGGTCTAAAGTGAGTCCCTTGAGGACAGCATACGGATAGATACTGTTTTTTAATCCATTCTGCCAGTTTATGTCTTTTGATTGGGGAATTTAATCCATTAACATTTAATGTTATTACTGTAAAGGCATTACTTTATTCTACCATCTGCCTTTTGGATTTTATGTCATATCTAATTTTTTTTTCTCTTTTTACCTTTACTCATAGTCTTCATTTCTACACTCTTCTCCAGACCTCTCTTGCCTGCCTTTTCCTATCTGCCTGTAGTGCTCCCATTAATATTTCTTATAGAGCTAGTCTCTTAGTCACAAACTCTCTCAGTGACTGTTTGTCTGAAAATATTTTAAATTCCCCCTCATTTTTGAAGGAAGGTTTGCTGGGTATAGAGTTCTTCATTGGCAGTTTTTCTCTTTCACAAACTTAAATATATCATACCACTGCCTTCTCATCTCCATGGTTTCTGCTGAGAAATCCATGCATAGTATTATCAAGCCTCCCTTGTATGTGATGGATTGCTTTTCTCTTGCTGCTTTCAAAATGCTCTTTGACATTTGACAGTCTGATCAGAACGTGTTGGAGGAATAGGTCTATCTGGATCTATTCTGTGTGGCGTATGTTGCAGTTCTTGGATCTTTAATTTTATGTCTATTATAAGAGATGGGAAATTTTCAGTGATTATTTCTTCCATTAGTCTTTCTGGTCCTTTCCTTTCTCCTCTCCTTCTGGAACACCCACAACATGCATATTTCATGCACTTAATGTTGTCATTCAGTTCCCTGAGACTCTGCTCATATTTTTCCATTCTTTTCCCTATCTTTTCTATTGTGTATTGGATTTCAGTTGTCCTGTCCTCTAGGTCACTAATCCTTTCTTCTGCCTCTTCAAATCAGCTGTTGTGTGTTGCCATTGTTGTTTTTTTTTTTTCAACTCTTCTATTGTACCTTTCAATCCCATAAGTTCTGCAATTCGTTTTTTCACTTTCAAATTCTTCTTTGTGTTTTCCCAGTGTCTTCTTTATATCCTGCATCTCTTTTGCCATATCTTCCCTCAATTCGTTAATTTGATTTTTTATGTGATTTTGCATGTCTGTTCAGACATCTTTAATCAATTGTTTCAACTTCTGTATCTCATTTGAAATGTTGGTGTGTTCTTCTGACCGGGCCATATGTTTGATTTTCCTAGTATGACTCATTTTTTGCTGACATCAAGGCATTTGATTTCCTTAATTAGTTTATTCTGGAGATCTTTTTCACTCTTTTACATAGGGGGTTCTTGTTGGTTAACTTTGTTCTTATCTGTTCTTTGGCATTCAATTCAACTTATTCTAGACCTCTAGCACAGCTCCTGTTTAACTGATCAGCATGTTTCATCTCTTTGTTTTGTGTTTCTTGCTCTGCCGGTATAGAGCCTTTTTTTGAGGAGGGTCTCCTCAGATATAACAACTGCAGTCAGATTTTCCCAGATCAGACAGGCTTACATGTCAGGAGGAGAAAGTAGCTAGTATCAAGTTTCCCTGAGGGTGAGACCCAGCAAGTTGTCAGACTATCCTATGAAGACTCTAGACTCTGTGCTTTTCCTATACTGCCGAGTATGTGGTACTTGTCAGCCCATACCTTCCTGCCAGTGTAAAGTGATATGGTACCTTTAATTCTCAGCAGCCTCTCCCTGCCAGAGGCTGAGGTAGAGGGTGGGCTTAGGTTGCTTCTGTTTTCCAGCCTGTGGGGCCTGAATTCCTGAAGAAGGAACTTAACTTGTGCTAGGCCCCACCCCCACTTTTCTTAAGGAAGATACACCCTTTAGGGAATTGTCCCAATTCACCTGACTATTTACTTTGCCTATTAGACAGGCTTTCATTCTGCCCTTGCCCGGGGCATTTCTGAAGCCTGAGAATGCTTGCGCCTCTATCTAATTAGTTGTTAAGAAATGAAAAAAAAGAGGAGGGGGTAGGAAAAACGCCTTTTCCAAGCCGGACCCCAGCTTCCCAGGTTGACCAATCAAGAACTGGAGTTGGCACATGGCTCTGTGTGTCTCCAGCTCTATGTGACCCTTTCTTGAGGTCTAGCCTTTTTCCAGTATTTTGTGCTGTCCAACTCAAAAAGCATTTGTTGGTTTTTCCATCAGCCCTGCCCTGTCTCTGCCTTGGTGAAAACTCCTAATTCCTTTGGTGCTTATTCCAGGTTATCTGTGCTTGGAGCTAGTTTTCAGTAGTCCAGATTTGTTAATTAATTCCACAATTGGAGTTTGGTTGAACTAACTTCCCTGCTGCTAGTAAAGTCTCTTTCCTTTCCCCTCCGGGAACCAGCCCACCATGCCTGTGGGGGAGGGGCATCAGCCTCTGTAACTTGAGGGACTTACAGTTCTGTGTGAGATCTCAGCCATTCCACCAGTTCCAGACTCATGTACAGTGTGTGTACTGTCACTGTTAATCCCCAAACGGTTGTTCCATACATGTGAGCTAAATTCCACACCTCACTACACTGCCATCTTGCCCTCCCCCCAAGTATTGTTTCTGAGAACATGCAAGAATAAGAGGCATACCAACAACCAGTGATCTTTTTACTGTCTCTGTAGTTTGCCTTTTTGCACAATGCCATTTAGTTGGAATAACGTGTAGTCTCTTCAGACTGGCTTCTTTCACTTAGTAACATGCATTTAAGGTTTTACCTTTTTTTTTTTCATAGTTTTATAGTTCATTTGTTTATTGCTAAGTGATATTCCATTGTATGGATGTAGTAGTTGATCCTTTCACCTGTTGAAGAACATCTTGGTTGCTTCTACTTTTTGTCAATTATGAACATAGCTGCTATAAACAATCATATACACATTTTTGTGTGAATATAAGCTTTCAACTCATTTGGGTAAATACCCAATAATGCAACTACTGTTGCATAGGATAAGACTATGTTTAGTTTTATAAGAACCTGCCAAAGTGTTTTCCAAAGAATGTGTGCCACTTTGCATTTCCAATGGCATTGAAGGAGTGTTTCTCTTACCATACCTCCTTAACAGCATTTGGGATGTTAGCCATTCTAATAAAAGCATAGTAGTATCTTATTATTGTTTTAATTTGCAATTCCCTAGTGGCATACAATGTTGTACATCTTTCCATATGCTTGTTTTCATCAGTGTATCTTTGGTGAGGTGCCTGTTCAAATCTTTTTCCTATTTTTTAATTTGGTTATTAATTGGTAAGTTTTGAACATTCTTTGTAAATTTTAGGTACAAGTGCTTTATCGGATATGTTTTTCAAACATTTTCTTACTGTCTCCTTCACAGAGAGGTTTAATTTTTTTTTCAATGATCATGCTTTTGGTGTTGTATCTGAAAACTCATTACCAAACCCATGTTGTCTTCCAGATATTTTATAGTTTTTCCATTTACATTTAGATCTATGAATGATAAGTATTGCATTTACATTCTAAAATGTTCTTAGGGTTTTAATTTCTCTTCCCATTCATTTCAAGTATGTTTTCCTTTACTTTATAGAGCATAGTTTTAACAGCTGTTAAGTCTTTTACTGATCATTCTAATATTTGTTTATCAGGGTGTTGACATTTGTTGATTGCTTTCCCCTTTAGTATTGGTGACATTTTTTCTCATTCTTGTATGTCAAGCAATTTTTAATTGTGCCCTTGATATTATGACTGTTATGCTGTTTAGGCTCCAAGTCACTATTGGATTCCTCTGGAGATGATTGATGTTTTAGCAGGTAATCAACCTGTTAGGGTCAAACCACAAGTTCTGTCTTGCCTTTTGTGAAAAGAGATATAAATCTCAGTTCTGTTCTCAAAACCCATGTTTTGTGCTATTCGATGGTTAATTTGAGACTTGGGCAGTAGTTTAAATATTGCCTTAGTTCTTTAAGCATTTATTCACTGGATCTGGGTCTACCCAGTATACGTTCACTCAGGGTTGGACTGAGACTTGTACAGGTTCACACACAGAACCAGATGATCCTCTTCTCTGGCTCTTTTCCCTCTGAGATTTTCCCTGGCTCACAGAGACCAGCTTCCCGATTCCTCTGGGAAGAAAGACATGCTTTCTTTTGGTGTTTGGAGCCCACATTCAGGGGGAATCCATGAGATAAATGTGAAGAAAAACAGAGGAAACACTTCTGTGTAATTACCACTAAGTGTTTACTGCCCTATGGAATCCACCTGCTTTTCTTTATTTTGGGGTAACTATAGATAGCAATTTTTTGTATTTTTTCTTAGCATTTTACTTGTAATAATCAAGAGGCATGGATTATATTGGGCTTACACTACTGTACCAGAATGGGAACTCTAGGAGCCTGGATCCATAATCTTACCATTATACTATATTGCTTATCTTCTTCAAAAAACATTGTTTTAATTTATCTAACATTAAATGAAATTGAGATAGATCCCCTAGATCAAAAATCTCTCAATTTTCCCCAACATATCACTTTTTAAAATTCACTAACAAAGGTTACATGGGTGGTTCGGTGGTACTATGCTCGCCTAACATGAGGGGGACCTGGGTTTGATTCCTAGACCATGCCCCCCCACCAAAAAAAAATTCACTAACAATAGATTTAATGTTTAACTCTTCTGGCAAAATATTAAAGAGTTTTTTTTTCCCAACCCTAACATAGGAGAGGAGGTTAGAGAGTGGTGGGAAAGAAATCCCTAAGTCTACCTCAAAGAAATAACATATACCTAATATGAAATTTGCCAGTCAGCAAGCACCAACACTATGCTTTGGGCACAATGATGAAATAAAACAAAGTAGTTGTAAGTATATAATCTACTTGGAAAGCCACATGTTTAAACATGTAGAGAAATTCATTGTCTCCAAAGTCAAAAAATGACCCCAGTCTCAACAGGGTAGAACACCTTAAGATTTTCATTCTACTGGTAGTATAAGAGAATAATATGGAAACTGTCAACATTCGTTTAATTCTTTATCACTTTAGTTATGAAATTCTCAACATTTAAATAATATTAGCTCCATCTTTGGAATCATGTTTACCTGCCTCATTATTGTTATAGGTCTCCAGGTTCCAGCCCCTTCCCTTTGTGATTATGACACAATCTTAGAAACTTATTTTGAAAACGGATTTATACCTGCTGGTCCAGAGCCTTTTGTAGTAATAGTAATATAAACAAAAGGAATAATAATATACTTCGTTGAAAACTTGTGTTAAATTGAAACTTATGTTAAGCCACATGGTTTATGCTAAACACTTCATAAACATTTTATTTAACTCTGCTAGGTTATATTTTCTAGATGAATAAAAGAAAGCTTAATATGCCAAGGTCACATAGATGACGTGTTAGAGCTAGGGTTTATTCTAGACAACTGTACCATAAATAGGACTTGGGATCCCTAAGACCAAATAATAGTTCCTTCCTACTGATTAGAACAAATAAACAAACCAGCCCTTCACTATTAGTTACTTTGTCCAGGCCCAAACTAGAGTCTCCCTCTTTCAATGGTAATCTCATGGAGAGCTGCTATATCTAAAGACTGGAGAGGAAGTCAGATTTAATAGTAACTTTGGGCTAAGTTTCTCCATTGTGAGCTTTGATCTAATGAATTAAAGCCAATCTTAATAAATTAGTAAGGCAGAAAATTTCACTTGCCTATCTGAGGATCTTTAGATACTACCACCCAATTTCCCTACAAGTACATAAAAAAAAAAAAAAAAAAAAAAAGAGTCACCTCTCTGATCATCAACTATGTTCAGCAAGTTCAAGGTTAATTAATAGCTCCTGGGAAATACCATCACTTTTAGTGTTTGGTATTATAAAGCAGGAAGTCCTTACAATCAAGTAAATTATATTTTAATTTTTTGAAAGTCCTGAATCACATTTGATGTTTTGAGATGTGTTTAAAAGTAAGTATCTAAGACCATCTCATTTGTGAGTGAAATCAAATCTTTACTGTTCTTCAGTTAGGAGAAAAAAATTAAAATGGAAAAAAAGAAGCATAGATAGACAACCTGCCTCCAGCAGGGACCATCCCTAGGATAAGGTAGTATTCACTTATGTAAGTATTTATTGAGTACCTCCTCTATGCAAAGTTGTATTCTAGGCATTGGTAATACAGTGCTGAAGAGCACACATGGATACCATCACCTCTTGCCTTGCAAGGAATTCACATCTGAAATTGTCACATTTCTCTCCTGCATTAGTTTTATCCTTTCTACCATTTCATTCCCATCTGCACACATGTAACATGTAATAGCCTCCAAATTAAGAGGGGAAAAGTTCTTTGACCTGAAATCTCCCTCTAGCTACTTTCCCATTTCTCTGAACCTCTTTTACAGAAAGCTTCCTCAAAAGAAATGTCAACTCACTATCTCCCACTTCCTTTTTTTCATCCTCTGTGAACTCTCTCTAATCACACTTTTGTACCCACCATGCTTTTGCACCTACTGAAATTGTTCTTCTCCGTGCTATCGTTAAATTCCATGTTGGTAAATCCAACAGCCAATGCACAGTACTTATCATCGTTGCCTTCTCAGTAATATTTGACAAGATTGCTTGCTTTCCTCCTTTGGCTTCCAGGACACCAGATCTCCAGGTTTTCTTCCTGCCTCACTTCCTGCTCTTTGTCGATCTCCTTTCTTGGATCTTTTTCATCTTCTCAAACTCTAAATAGTGGAATGCTCTAGGGCTTAGTCCTTGGACAACATCTTTTGTGTGTCTCTGCTCACTCTCTAGATGAAGCATTCTCTAGATGAAGCATTCTCTAGTCCTAGAGCTTTTTAATTCCATCCAAAAGTTGAGAACTCAGACCTCCAGACCAATACTTACAGCTGCCTATTCAGCATCTCCACCTGGCTATCTAACAGGCATCTCAAACTTACTATGTTCAAAGCTAGATCTTTGAACCTCCCCTTACTGGATTAGTTTTCACTTCATAACAAAATACATAACAAAACAAAATAAGAAAAATGGTTTAAGCATAGGGAGGCAGTCCAGAACATATATAGCAGCTCCACAGTCATCAGCGACCCAGGCCCCTTATTTCTTTCTGCTCTTCCAACTTTAGTATGTGTCCTTGTTTTCCAAGGTGTCTGCTTTCATTCTCCCTCATGTCCATAGTCCAGTTAGCAGGACAGAGAAGTATAATGATAATTCCTCTTTCTTTTAAAGAAACTCCCTAGAAATTCTAAACAACTCATCTGCTTACCACTGAGTGGCCAGAACTTTGGTTATGGCTACACTTAACTACATCTCCCAGTCTCCTCTGTGGCTTTTTTTCACTGCATGACATTCTACCCAGGTAAAAATTATGGTTTTTACTAAAGAGGAAGAAATGAATATTAGGTGAAAGAGCTGTCTCTGCCTCATTCCCTGAATCTGGCCCTTGATTTTCTCATTTCAATAAACATCAACTCTATTGTTTCGGCTGCTTGAACCAAAAGTCTTCATATTATCCTTGACTTTCTTTCTTTCCTATTCCACAAACAACCTACCAGCAAATCCTATTGATTCTGCCTTCACAATATGTCCTGAATCTGACTGCTTCTCACTAACTGGATCACTTTCATCTCAGTTTAGGGTATCATCTCCTTTCCTAGACTCCTGAAATAGTCTCCTGATTTCTCTGGTTCACCAGTCTATTCTCCACATAGTAGGAAAATGGCCCTTCAAAAATGTAAACCAGATCAAGTTGCTCCTGTGTGCAGAACTGTCTAGTTACCTCCCAGATCACTCTGAACAAACTAACGAGCTTACTGTGGCCTAAAAGGCCCTGCCTGTAGCATTTGGTCCTGGATGTATCTACTGTTCCCTCTACCTGGAATGCTCTTCTCCCATTTATCCCCATATTTTTTCTCCCTAACTTCCTTCAGGTCTTTGATCAAATACCACATTCTCAAAGTGGCATTTCCTAATCGCCCTATGAAAAATTGGATTCTCTCCTGAAAGTCTCTTTCCCCTAATACTGCCTTTTATCTTAATACTGACAAACTATGAATGTGTGTGTATATAAATATGTACATGACTTTGCTTATTCAGTGTCCTCTCCACTAGAGTTAGAGTAGAGACTTGGTCTCTCTTATTTGCTGCTGTGTTCTCTCTGTCATTGTGAAGAACTCTGAGGAAGGGACCTTTGAGCTAAGGATGAATGCAGATGAGCCAGCCAGGCAAGAGTCTAGAATAACATTCCAGGCAGAGGGACCACTGAGTGCAAAGGCCCTAAAATGGAAGCATGCTGTTGCCTTTGGTGGCAGGGGAGGGGGGAAGAGGGGTGCAGCAGAGTCCAGTATATTATAATAAATGTGGGGAGTGGAAAATGATCAGATAGGAGACAGGTACTGAGGGTAGATCATCGTGGGTTTTGCCTGTCCCGAATGCAGTGGGGGAAAAAGTTATCAACCTATCTGGTGCCTCAACCATTTTCCATCTTTGGGAAGCACTCAGGCTACACTGTTGAAAACAGTAACTACTAGCCACAAGTGGCAGTTTAAATTAAAAGCAAGTAAAATTAAAAATTTTCTCCATCAAACAATATTGCAAGTGTTCAGTAGGCACATGTGGCTAATGGCTACCTTATTGGACAGTGCAGATAGAGATAATTCTGTCATCGCTGAAAGTTTTATTGGACAACCCTGCTCCAGGGAAGCCAGTGAAAGGGAAAATAATCCCAAGTTTGCATGGCCTTTCCTCTGTGGTTCCCTTTTAATCCTATAGTCAGTGTCTTACTATTTAAATGGAAATATATGTGATGCCTAGAAAACTAGTATGTGATGTCTGCCATGCACAGGTGTTCTCATGGATGATTTTTTACCTATGACAGAAAAGATGGGAAAGACTTATAAATCACAAGCATTCATAAACTCATTGTAAATACATTGCAAATGTAAAAATGCAAAGTGTGGAAGTCATAAATGTGAAAGCAGCTTTCAATTTGTTTTAATAGGTGTTTTCTATGTCTTATTGTAACACAGGGACCTTGCTGCAAGAAACTGCCTGGTAGCTGAAAATAATGTTCTGAAAATCAGTGACTTTGGAATGTCTCGTCAAGAGGATGGTGGAGTGTATTCATCTTCTGGCTTAAAGCAGATTCCTATTAAATGGACAGCACCAGAAGCTCTCAATTATGGTAAAGAAAGACTGTTTTTCCTTTCGGTGGTAAAAATGGACTGTATCAGCATGAAACATTCACAAAGAAAGTTATAGAGGTAGAGTAGAACCCAATTTAGAATGACTTATGGATCAACACAAACAACGTATAGATCATCATAGCTTGGCACCTAAGCAAGATTACAAACTGAATTCATTGTAATTATTGATTACATTTCTGCATGTAAGAGTGCTAGATTAAGAAGATTATTATACTTATAAACACTTTAAATATGACTATACCTGAGAGGTTTACTTTTTATCTAAAAAAGTGTGTTTTATTATAGAAGTATTGCTGTGGTTCTGGACCATTTCTTTTGAATGTCTTATAATTGGTCCAATAATCTCATCTGATGTCAGATTCCTAAAATATTAAGTCAATCAATCCCTTAGTTTCTTACTATGAAAATCAGCATGGTTTGTGTGAAGAGGGATATAGGAGTTAAAACAGCAGGGATTTTTTTACACTTTATGTGTTATAATTGGAAATAAATACAGCTCACATTGTCTGTGGGTGGGATGAAATGGGCCCTATCAAGATGGGTAACAGCTCAGGAATTTCAAAAAAATGATGATGACCAGATTGTGTTTTAAGTGAAATTTAGAAATTACATTTTCATTAAGGGAGGCATCATATGAGCCATGGGTTGGTGAATGGGTGTGATATAGTTAAATGAAATATATTTAAATTATTTGCTGGTTTAAAACTAAAATTTCATAATGAAATAATTTAAGCCATTTCCAAAATTAAATCCAGATAAAGCTTTTGAATGTAATTGTCTTGAAAGTTACTTGATGTCAGTCCAGACCACAGAATCTGTTTTGTAAGTATTCTGTATTCCAATGATACTACAGAATATGTAAGTATAGGTCATTGTCCTCAGTAGAAATTGACTAAGCTGTTCTAGTTTCCAACAATGAAGTTTTTGAACCTTACAGTCTACATACACTTCATCCTTAGTTTACCTTTCCATGTGGCAGTAAGAGAGGCTTTTGCGAGCTTTCTAGTGATTATAAACCAATAACACTATTCTTCAGAATCTAAGGCAAAAAAAAAGTCCTGCTATTTTCCACAGTACTGTAATCCTGCTCTGGACTTGTCATTATTATTCTAGGCCTGTATTATTAAGAGGAACAATCACAGGAAAAAAATACGGTAAATGTTAAGTGTTACAACCCTAAAAGGCTTTCTTCATGACTGAAAACATTTTTAAGCACCTTTTTGTTGATTCTTATGGTATCCCTATGAAAGAGCCCTAACTGGGTTTGGGAAGCCTTAAAGGCACACCAGTAAAATCCAGCTTTCTAGACTCTATTCTTAACCCTGTCTGCCATATTCTCACATTATATTACTTTTTAAAAGTCCTCTTACAGTTAAGCCGTTATGCCAAGTAAAAATCTGCCTCTCTATACTCACAGTGTGTTTTAGGTGAATTTCAAGTCTACTAAAGTATTTACAAGTCTAATTTCTAGCTGTAGATGCTTCTAACAGTTAGACCTAAGCATTTAATTAAGTAATAAAGACCAGTATGAAGATCTTTGATTGGCAGTGTGGGATATTTTTTTTTACCAGTCTCTAATATTAGCTTTATAAAATATAGAAGAAGCTGGATAACAAAGAGTGAGATTTAGAAGTCCATGAGGAAAAGATTATGGAGTACTTATTACTCAGTCCAATGAAGGAATTCCTTAGAATCTATAAGTCTTATGGCAAAATTATACCCTGAAAATTGTTTTAATTTTCACACTCAAAAATTACTAAAGAATGGCTCTAAATCCTAGTTTTACTTTTAACTGGAAAAAATATAAATAATTAAACCATGAATGAAAATTCCTGTTTATTGTTATACTTCTTTTCTAATTGTATGCAAATATAGTTTTGTGATTGGTAGTAAGATTTGGCCTCATTCCAAGTACTTTTCCTTTTCCCCCCCAGGTTCCACTGCCCAAATCTCCCATAAAATATGGAATTAGACTGGATGAAAAAAACCTTCAGTCTTAGGAACAACTCTGAAACTGTGGCTTAGGGATATAGATTAAGCCACATTTTTACCATTATTTCATTGTTATTTAACTTTCAAAAGCTAATACATGGGTGGGCCATGGTGGCGCAACAGGCAAGGATCCTTGCCTGCCATGCCAGAGGACCCAGGTTTGATTCCCAGTGCATGCCCATGTTTAAAAAAAAAAAAAAAAAAAAAAGCTAACACATGTTCTTATAAAAAAAAAATTCGAGTAATATTAAAGGACCTATAATTAAATGTAAGCCACTCTCCCACCCCTGTCCCTAGCCAACCCGTTCCCATTCATAGAGGCAATACTCTTTTAAAACTATATATATATTCCTCTCAGATATTTGCCCCCATTTTTATTTATAGCAAAATGGTAACATCCCATGAAGTTCAGCATATATTACCACGTTTCTCAGTTACAGCTGCCACCAAAGGTACTATGCTTAAAAAGAACAAACAGAATATTTTGCATCACCTAAGAAATAATCTGTTCAATTATTGAAAATATATTTTTTTCATTTGTCACTAGCGAATTTAGGTAGATCACCCTCTAATTAATGTGGTGTAACTAATTATGCTGACCTGGGAGGAAGGCAGGAGTTGTACTAACAAGTGTCCTAGACCACCCCCCAGGGACCATGTTTCACAACCAGTTACTGTAACTTTGCTAAGCCATCTACTTCTCTGCACCTTATTTTACCCTGAAAGTATTGTGAGGATCAAATGAGAGAAGGAAAAGTAGCCAATTACTATACAATTGTAAATAAAATAATCCAGCAAAATGGAAGGACATATATTCATGGATTAGAAGATCAATATAGTTAAAATTTCAATTCTACCTAAGTTGCTTTATAGAGTCATTGCAATACTAATTAAAATCCCAATAACTTACTTGGGAGAAATAAAGAAACCAATGATTATTTGGAAGAAGAAAGTGCCCTGAGTAGCTAAAAATATCTTAAGAAGAATGAAATGGGAAGGCTCACACTACTTGACTTTAAAGAATATTACAAAGCTACAGTGGTCAAAAGCATGGTACTGGCATAAAATAGGTATACTGACCCATGGAATCAGGCTGAATGTTCAGAAATAAACCCTCTCATCTACAATTTTTTTTTGATAAGGCGGTCACATTGATTCAACTGGGACAAAGAAGACTCTTCAACAAATGGTGCTTGGAAAACTGGATATACATATCCAAATGAATGAAAGATGATCCCTCTCTCACACCTTATACAAAAATTAACTCAAAATGTATCAAAGACCTAAACATTAGAGCTAAGACATACAACTTTTAGAATAAAATGTAGGGAAATATATATCTTGTGATAGGAGGTAGTTTCCTATACCTTACACCTAAAACATGAGCAGTGAAAGAAGAAATAGATAAATGGGAAAAGTATTCCTCAAAATTGAATACTTTTGCACATCAAATGACTTTGTCAGGAAAGTAAAAAGGTGACCTACGCAATGGGAAACAATATTTGGAAACGGCATATCAAATAAGGGGTTAACATCCAGAATATATAAAGAGATCCTACAACTCAGTAATAAAAAGACAAACAACCCAATGCAAAAATGGGCAACAGACATGGACAGATACTTTTCAGAAAAGAAAATACAGATGGCTCAAAACATATGAAAAGATGCAGTGCTCAACTTCACTAGCTACTAGGGCAATGCAAATCAAAACCACAATGAGATATCATCTCATACCTACTAGAGTGACCTTCATAAAAAAACAATTGCTGAGAGGATGTGGAGAAAGAGGCACACTTATCCATTTTGCGTTGGAACATAGAATGAGGCAACCACTCTGTAAGGCAGTTTGACAATTCCTCAGAAAGCTAAGTATAGAATTGCCATATGATCCAGTAATCGCATTGCTAGGCATATAGTCAGAGGAACTGAAGGCAGGGAACTCCAATGGACATTTGTGCCCCAATGTTTATAACAGCAGTATTCACAATTGCCTAGAAATGGAAACAGCCCAAATATCCATCAATGGATGGGTAGATTAACTCTGGTATATATGTATGATAGAATATTACACAGCTGTAATATGTATGATAGAATATTACACAGCTGTAATACAGAATAAAGTCATGATGCATGTAACAACATGGATGGACCTTGAGGACAGTATGCTGAGTGAAATTCGTCAGAAACAAAAGGACAAATACTGTATGGTCTCACTGATATGAATTAACTATAACCAGCAAACTGAGAATTAAAGTGAAGAACACAGGTTAGAAAGAGGGTAGAGATAGGGCATTTGATGCAGAGGAGTACAGAATAGAATGTTCAACAGGAGGGATTGTAAAGATGCAGAAATGGATAGCATGATACTACCTGATGGTAGCGCAATACTGTAAGTATAACGAACAAAGCTAAGTATGAATATGGTTGAAAGAGGAAGGCTAAAGTAGATATAACACCAAAAGGAAAGATAGAAGATACAAACTGGGACTGTATAACTTAGCAAAACCTGGAGTGGACAATGATGGTGATTAAATGTAGAAATACAAGAAAGTTTTTATCTGAGGAAGAACAAATGAACATCACCATTGCAAAGTTTGAAAATGATATTGTATTTTTCCCCACAAACCGTTAGTGCAAACCACAGTCTATAGTTATCAGTAACACTGTAATATGCTTCCATTAACTGTAACAAAGACATATACCAAAGCTAAATGTCAATAAGAGGGGGGTATAAAGGATTCTTGATATTGCTGTTTCTCTTTTTTATTCTCTCATTCTTTATTTTTTAATTTTAATTTTTCTTCTTCTTTGTGGAAGAAATGGAAATGTTCTCATATAGATTCTGGTGGTGAAGGCATAACTATGTGATTATACCAGGAGCCAATGATCACTTAGAATGGAATGTGTGGAGCATGAACAAAACTATTTAAAAAAAAAAAAACAGAAGATACAAGTGCTGGAAAAGACATGGAGAGAGAGATATACACCTAATCACTACCAGCACAGAAGTAGAGCAGTGCAGCCCCTCTGGAGGGCAGTGTGGTGGTTCCACAGGAGGCCATGCATAGCCTTGCTATATGATCCTGCAACTCCATTATTAAGTTTATACTTGGAAGAACTGAAAACAGGGACACGAATGAACATTTGGATACTGGTGTTTATGGCAGCAGAAATCATGATTTGCAATGGGTGGATGAGGCCTTAAGGGTACATCGACTGAGGAACAGATGGGTCAACTGTGGTGTATACATACAATGGAATATTGAGCACCTGCGGGAAGGAATGAAGCTGTGAGGCATGCAACTAGTGAATGAACCCCAAAGACCTTATGCTGAATGAAAATAAGCCATAAATGAAAAAACAAATATTGTAAGACCTCACCACTATGAACTAACTGTAGGAGCAAACCCTGAAATTGAGTTCAAGAGCATAGGTTTTCAGAGGCTAGAACGTGGACAGAGATTGGCCAATCGAAAATTGGGGAGTACAGAATGTTCAGTAAGGCTTATTATAAAGTTCCTAGAATGTAAGCTGTTGGAGCAGTATATCTGTTCCTGAGTTGTAACTGTTATTTCTGAATTCTGAGATGCTGAGCTCTTGTGTATACCATAGTAGTTCCCTGGAAGTTGGGTATCTGTCTGATACCTAAGACTCAGATCTAGAGTTCTGCAGCTCTGAAAATCATCAGCATTACCCCCTACAGCAACTGTTAAAGAAGATGAAAAAGAGATCAGACTTCAATTAGAGATATGAAGGAAGCTGATCTGCTTAGGACCCAGGTAAATCAGAATACATGGTAAATGATGATATGGACTGTATTTTATAACTTCAACTTGTGTGTGAGACCAGGAAGAAGAGATGTTTGGTTAATGTAATACCCCAATACATCCCAGAGTAACTTGTGCAGAAAATAAAAAAGTATTCACAGTATCCCCTAAGGGGTCTAGGGTAAAGGTGGAATTATTAAACTTCCCTACCTGGGAAATTCCTAGCAAGCATTAAGGACTCCCAATTTAATAAGCCAAGACCTTGTTCTTGGGGCTTGCCCTTATAAAATTTACTCCTGCAAATGAGGAGCTAAATTTACTTATAATTATGCCTAAGAGTCACCTCCAGAGAGCCTCTTTTGTTGCTCAAATGTGGCCTCTCTAAGCCAACTCTGCAAATAAACTCATTACCTCCCACCTATCTGGGACATGACTTCTAGGGCTGAGCCTGGCCCTGACATCATGGGTTTAAGAGAGCCTTCTTAATCAAAAGAGTGAAAAGAAATAAAATAAGGTTTCAGTGGCTAAGAGATTTCAAATATAATGCATAAGAATAATTTCTAGAATGACCTCTAGATTCTATATATATATATATATATATATATATATATATATATATATATATATATATATATATATATATATATA
>PVIY010022577.1:0-40619 GCA_004026745.1 Myrmecophaga tridactyla
TTTAAATGTGGTGGCATATTTTACGAATTTTTAAATTACAAGTTTTTCATACAAAATTTTCATACAAAAATCAGAATTCTTGTGTTATAATTAAAATTAGGTTGCATCCTGTTCCAGTTTGTTAGCTTGGTTCAAGAAGGCTAACAAAGTTCAGGGCTCCTCTCTCAAGTGAGAAGGCACATGGCAAACACAGTCACAGTTTCTCTCTTGGCTGGAAGGGCACATGGCGAACACAGAGTTTCTCTGTCATCTGAAAAGGCACATGATGAACACGGTCAGGGTTCCTCTCTCATCTGGAAGGGTACTTGGTGAACACAGCGTTATCTGCTAGCTTCTTCTCCTGGCTTCCTGTTTCATGAAGCTCCCCGGGAGGCATTTTCCTTCTTCATCTCCAAAGGTCGCTGGCTGGTGGACTCTGCTTCTTATGGCTATGTCATTCTGCTGTGCTCTCTCTGAATCTCTCATTCTCCAAAATGTTTCCTCTCTTATAGGACTTCAGAAACTAATCAAGACCCACCCAAATGGGTGGAGACGTGTCGTCACCTAATCCAGTTTAACAGCCACTCCCTATTACATCACATCTCCAGGGAGATGATCTAATTACAGTTTCAAACATACAATGCTGAATAGGAATTAGAAGAAATGGTTGCCTTTACATAATGGGATTAGGATTAAAACATGGCTTTTCTAGGGTCCATACATCATTTCAAACCAGCACACATCCATAGTCTAAATAAATGTCTAAATTTGGAGGAAAATCATTCTGTTTTCTAGTTACTTAAATAATAGTTCAGTTTTGCGAAATGTACATGCACTTGTGTATGTATGTACATACACACACACACGTATTTGGGGCTTATAACATGAATTAATAAGACTCATTGCTTAAAGTGACTATCTGGCAATGATCTGTCTCTCCCTGTGCTGAAGTACTTTCTGGTACATATGAGCAACCAACCGAAAGGATATGGGATATGTTAGTTTTCTTTTTTTTTTTTCTTTCAATACTTAAAAAAAAAATTTCTTTTTTTTTTTTTTGTTAGTTTCTTCTTAAACAAAAGATGTGGATACAAATGGTCCAAAGTAGTAATACCACTTTGGTTCCCTAAAGACCTACCACAGCTGTGACAAGCAATAATATCCCAGAGATCCAGGATTACTTTAAGTCACCCTTTAAAGATGCTTAGGTTTTATTTGCCACAGAGATTCAGGAGTGCTAAATTTTGAGTACTTCAAACATCCGTAGTTACTACGTGATTTTTTCTTTTTTAGAAAAGATTAAGTAATTTTATTTATTTGGTTGCTTTTATCTAGACATGATAACTGGACTGCTTACTTATTTTTTATTTACATTGGCAGGCTCTGGGAATCAAACCCGGGTCTCTGCCCTTCTTACTTTTTTATTGACCACGTCATTAGTTTTCTTAATGGGAAATTTCAGTTCAAGATATATATAATACCATTTTTCAATTGAACTTAACACTTGATATTTCAGAGTGTTTCCAAATTAGATCTTATTTGGGTGGGTTTCACATTATTGGACACCGATGTGATTATTTGCTTCCTTTGAGGGTGTTCAGACATTGGAAGTTAACACGGTTTGCTTATGAGCCCTAGATTTGAGATAATATTTTAAATTAATTTTGAGGAAGTTTTTAAAATGAAATTTCATTTTTTAAGAGCATGATTTCTTAAGGAAATGTTACTGACAACTTTTCTTAACTTTCTTATAGAGAAATTTTTTGGCATAATGTCATGTTTCTGTATTCTAGAACTCTTATTAAGTAATACTGCATATTTCTTCAGTCATCCAACATACTTATTATTAAATTGGTTCTCTTTTTGTTAAAAAGAGTACTGAGGTGATTGGGAACACTGTGTGGTGAAATTGAATGAAAAGGTGAAAATTGCACAGTGAACCTCTTTTTGTGAGATCTGAGGTCTCTGGCAGCTGTAATGAACATGAAGCCTGTCCTTTATATCTGGCTTAGTTGGTGACTCAGGTTTGGATTTCAACATTCTGTTTTTATTAATTATAGTTATAGAATAACTATGTTATAGAAAAGCACATTTGTCCCCCAAAAGAAAACAAGGTTACCAGTAAAAAAAAAACTCTCTTGATTCCTTCTTTCTTCCCTGAACTCTTGGCTTTAGTCAGAGTAATATATATTAGGTGTGACACTTTCCATGAATATTACTGATGATTTTGTGAAAAGGAGGCAGGAAGACACTTTGACCCTGTATTTCCAGACTGAGCATAGACCTAGTAGCCCTGGGCAAGTCACTCAACCTCTCTATGCCTCCAAGTCTTCATCTGTAATATGGGAATAATTATCCTGCCCCTTCTCTACTGTGCCAGGATGCTGAAGGCTGAAAGTAGGGAAAAAAATCTATAAAGTGCACTGATGCCAAAGATGGGCAGAATATAGATATAATAGCTGATTCTTAGTAATGAAAACTTTCTATTATATTGCAATCTAATTTAAAAGTGTCTGCTTTATTCTCTGTAGTGCACATTGGCTAGCATTTTTAAGTAGAAAGTGAGAATAAGGTAGGTTTAAATTAAATAGATTTTTAATAGTTGGCATCAAATATATGTTAATAAAAATTAATAGTATATATTATATGCCTGAATTTGGGTTTAAAATATATCATTGCACTAAGCTAATTCATAGAATGTCTGTCTTGTTATTTGAGTCAACTTCACTTTTTTCAGAAGGCTACGTAGATGATCAAGATTAAACCTTATCATAGCAGTACTTTTAGTATATATTACAATCTTAGAGCTTAGGAGTCTTTGAGCTTATCCAGAGCAATTTCCCACCAGAAGTAATGTTCCTTCCTGGAGACACCCTGGCAGGTGCTCTCTTCCTAAAAACTTCCCAGAGGGCATTGCTGCCCCACCACACTGAAGCGTATCTTTTAGTCAAGAACTTTCTAAAACTTGGATCTGGTCATATGTTGTATTAGAAGATGCAAACATTTAAAATTTTATGCTGAACACCATCCTTCTTTAAGTGCCTAACTTATACAATATGTTCTGGAATGCTTTTGTATATGGTTGCCCAGTTGATTGGGTTGTTTTTAACATTTTCTTAAAAAGATGAAACTATTTTTCCCTTTTTACTTGTATTTTCTTTCATTTAGTATTTATGATAGCAAGGAGGAAGGGAAGGTCTGTTTTGTGTTTGTTTTTGTTTTAAAACGGGCCTGAAATTGTGACATCTGTTCCTGTCTTGCTATGGCACCTGAAATAATTAACTAACTTACATGAAAGTTCTTCAGAATAGTTAGGAGCAGTTCATTTCACAAAAGTGCATGGTAAGCAATGTCAGGACCTTTGGGAAAGATGATGGGGCCGCAGAGTTAATGAAGCAGGTGTAGAAAGCCCACAGAGGACCGGATTTCTTCCCAGAATGAAATGTCAGAATTTCCTGAAACATTTCCTCTCAGGAGCATACTTCAGAGGGACACTGGATTCTAGCATACTTCAGAGGGACACCGGGTAAGAAGGCTGCAAACCAATGTGTCAGTTTTCCTTTACCAGGTCAGGTTTGAGGACATCATCTAGCATTGATATTTAACCCCACCCTTTGTTCCATCTTTGAGAAATGATACCTCAATTTTACTGACTGACCCCAAATATGCATCTACAAAGTAAATCACTTTAATTGTATCTTTTCTTTGAGGAGTTTCATCACACACACACACATACACACACACAGGCACAGGACATGCACCATGGCATTTCTTCTTCTTTCTACCATTTTTCTAAGGAAACTGGGCTTGACCTTGCTGCCTCCCAGATTACCATGTTAAGATGAGTCAGTCAGAGACTGTAAACTCTAACAAAGATTATCAGTGTGTTGTCACCAAATTAACTATATTAGACCATTTTTAACAGCAGCCCAGAGTGGCCTTTCAGACAGAAAGCTCATCACCAGCATGGATGTATCCATAAAGTAAAAAGTCTAGTCTCTGTATTTTTTTTTTTTTTTTTTGCATGGGCAGTCACCGGGAATCAAACCCGGGCCTTCTTGGCATGGCAGGCAAGAACTCTGCCTGCTGAGCCGCCATGGCCTGCCTCTGTCCTTTTTTAAAACTTCTCTTTTCAGACATGTGTGTTCATATTTATCTCTGGCAAAACTGTTTCCAGTTTCAAAGGGCTAGTTCCAAAGGTGTCATTTTAACCTTTTTGCTACTGGCTCTGTTCGTTGCATGATAAGCAGTAGCTAATTCATCATCATTCCTTAAATATGAAGGGAGCATCTACTATATTCAGACCATCAGGCAGTTTGTGCAGGTTCTCCCGGCTAGGAGTGAGTAATCATACATTAAGGAATAAACTGTTCCATTTGCAGAAATGTGATCATGTTTTTCTTTTGCTGATCTTAGCCTGGTTTGACGAGGTTCTTCATCTGTATATCTCTTTTTCTTTCCCGTTCATACATTCCCCCCAATTTTTCACTATGGAAAATACATTTTTATTCAAGAAAGAAGCAAAAGATGTGTTAAATGATGTGATACTATGAAGCCCACTGATGAGGTTTGCTTCAGGAATAGATTATTTTTTCTTACTTTGGTGTAAACATTAATTTGGGTGGCAATTAGCATTGGTCTTTAACCTCTTTGAAAAAGCCCTTCTGAGGCAAACCTTGACAAAATCACTAAATTAGCATGTAATTGCAATCTTATATGCATGCGTTTTTTTCCTAAATCTCTTTGGAAAAATGTAAGACACTTTAAATTACAAAGAATAAAAGTATTCTCACATCAAAGATCAGTTTTATCGTATATCTGTATTTTATGTCATATTCCATTAGTTTATTAATATTAATGTAGTATTAATTCCCTCCAGAGGGAGCAGCTTTTTTGCTTGATACCTCCTGCTTGATATCTTGATACTACTTAGTGAGTAGTAGCTTTTCTTTACCTGCTTTCCTAAATCCCATATTTATATACTTTACGGTAGATGTTTTTTGTTATTGAAATTGATTAATTCTAGCTGGGCTAGAATCTTCACATATTAATTTATGAAGAACTTCTCTCTTCCAGTATTATTTAAAACAGTTCAATGTTATATGTACCTTTTGTGGCTGTAAATATGCATTGTTATCTTCATGTTCTTTGAATGCTTTATTGTAGTGATAATTGGTACTGCCAATGATTAAAGGTAAACTATATGGAGTTCAGAATTTTTATATTATGAACTATTTATTAATATTTCCTGAATTCTATAGCTACTTGTCTTGAAAAGTTGTGAGAGGCATGTATACTTTCTCTCCATGGTCTTGAAGTTAGTTTTCCCTTTGTTCAGGTAGGTCTGAATGAGTTGTATCGATTTGAAAACACATGTATCAAACGTGGATATATTGTAGAAAATATGGTGTTATCTTGCTTTGGGGGGTTAGCTGGGAAGCTTTATGTATGGGTTTTATTTTTAACAAGAAGTAAGGGCTTATTTTTACCACTTTCTATGTGCATAAAGATGTATTGTTCAAGCTTTAAGAAAAGAATAAACCTGTCAATGTAAAAATACCTGATATCTGATGGTTTGGATTTGTGAGGGACTTTGTGCAGGGGGAAGGGGATGAGTTTATAGTACATTGCTTTTTGGAATTAAGATTATTTAAGAAATACTACAGTACTTCTTGGTAATTTTACTCCTTAGAAGAGAAGACTCAACTTGTGCTTGAACTGAAATTCTGTCTGGATAACTGAAAGCAGAGTTTCTGTTATAGGCTTAACAATTACTTTTCTCTAAGAATCCCTTGAAAGAAGAGAGAAGCTATGACCCTTGCAACATTCTCTAACAGTCTTCTCCTATAGTTGCCTATTCATCACTGTCTTCGTAGAACCTCTGTCATATAACCTGAGGCCTCCAGAGGAAATAAGCCTCTGAGCAGAACATAAGGGAGGAAAAAACTGGGTCTTCATTACCATATCTCTTGGTAGCTGGTTCCCCATTCTTCTTGGCTACCACCCACCCTATCATCTGTAACTCAGTCATTCCTTGGACTCACTCTCCTTCCCCCTTATCTCTTCACTTTTTTCCACTGAAACTCACCCATCTTCAATCCTTCAAGGCCAGCTTCTCTTCAGCCTTTCAAGAAAATAATTACCTAGTTTAGTTATTTTTTAGGAAGTATGAATGCATGGTATGAGCATAAGCTCAAGTGCTTTATTAATGTTATATTACTGCATAACAAATAACCCCAAAACTTCGTGGCTTAAAACAATAGCCATTTATTATTTCACAGTTTCCATGAGTAAAGAATTTGGAAGCTGCTTAGCTAGGCCATTCTGGCTGAGTCTCTCAAGAGTTGCAATCAAGGTGAAGATGTTATTTAAAGGCTTGAGTAGGTCTAACCTATCTGCTTCCAAGATGGCTTACTTGGCAGAAAGCTTGCCATGCAGACCTTTCCATAGGACTGCTCGAATGTCCATACAATATAGCAACTCTCTTTCCCTAAGCTAGTGATCTAAGAGGTAAAGCAAGGAGGAAGCCCCAATTCCTTTAATGTCCTAATCTCAGATATTACTGACCATCCCCTCTGCCACATTCCATTCTCTACAACCCAGCAACCAAGTACAGCCCACACTTAAGATAAGGGGAATTAGTCTCTACCTGTTGAAGGGAGAGATATCAAAGAATTTTTGGACATATTTTAAGACCATGTGATATTGAGCAAGCTACACATTTGCCACCTTTGTTTCTTCAACTCTAAAATAGGAATAATATTAACTCCTCAGAGAGTAAGTTATGTGGATTTAAGACAATGTTTAAAAAGTTTCTGACCCAGTCATGCCTGACACACAGCAAATGTTCAATAAATGGTTATTATTATCTAGGTATAGGGAGAAACCAAGTGTTACAGTTTGCTAAAGCTGCTGAAATGTATTATACCAGAAATGGATTGACTTTTTACAAAGGAAATTTACTAAGTTACAAGTTACAATTCTAAAGCCATGAAAATGTCCAAATTAAGGCACCAGCAAGAGGACACCTTCTCAGGAGAAATGTGGCTGACATCAAGGGTTCCTCTGTCATACGGGAATGCACCTGGTGATGTCTGCTTTCCTTCTCTCCTGGCTTCTGATTTCAATAGACTCTCTCAGTCCTGTGGGTTCCTCTTGCTTCTTCCTGGGCATTTTCTTTCTTAGCTTCTCTGGGCTCCCTCTACTAAAGGGCTCCAGGAAAGGATTAAAACCCACCTTAAATTGGGTGGGTCACACCCACAGGGAGATTGGATTAGAAGAACATGACTTTTCTGGGGTACGTAAGTTTCAAATCAGCACACCAGGCAAGAGCCTATACTGATAGTGCAGGTGAAGATGGAACCCAGGCAAAGAGGTGAGGGGGAGACACTCCAGGTGACCCTTCTTGGCAATCCCATGGCACAGAGAGCTCCCCTTGCAGCCATAACCTGTGTTTCTGCTGGTGGATGGTGCAGGCTGGGTGGGAGAATGAGCCAACGTGGACTTGGTGCAGAATACCAACCTCTGAACTGGAAGCAACCGTTTGCCTCTCTCCTGCTTCCCATCTTGCAGCAGAGAGAATAACAACCTCCCAAAAGGTCTGTCTTCTAATCTCTGGAACCTGTGAATGTTACCTTATATAGCAAAAGGAATTTGCAGATATGAATAAAGTAAGGATCTTTAATCTTATGATTAAAGTAAGGAGGTTATCTGCGTGTGCCCAATGTAATCCCAAGAGTACTCATACAGTGGAGATAAATGGTAGAGAAAATGCTGTGCTGCCAACTATGAAGATGGAGGAAGGGACTACCAGCATGTAGGCAGCCTCTGGAAGCTGGAAAAGGCAACGTATGGTTTCTCCCCAAGAGCCTCCAATAAGCCCTGCTGGCATCGTGACATCATAACTTTAGACCAGTGAGGCTTATTTTGGAATTCTGACCTCTAGCTCAGCAAAATGAAAACTCCACTCCAAATTGGCACAGCCAAAAACACACGGCTCTCTTTACTTCATAATGGAGGGCTATCTTCCTGGGAGAGGTAGGACATCAGCATTTCTCATCCTGCCCACTGAGGCTAAGTTCTGGGCAAGTGTGGCTGAGAGGTGGATGTTCCCTTCTTCCACCCAGCCCCCAATTCTGAGACAGAGGCTGTACCTTGGGTGTGGCACCACTGAGTATCCTCAGACCCTGATTGCCCACCTCATAAGGTTCTCAGCTTCTCTGAGGAAGCCGAGAAAACTGGAGGCTACTCTCCCTCATTCGAGGAGTACTAGGTGTGTTATTCAGAAACCCCACCCAAAAATCCAGAGCTGTGGCCCAGAGATTTTTCCTGGGGAGGTGGGGGCTGTGAAGCAGCAAATCCCTTCCCCCAAAAACTGCTTTCCTTGACAACAGACTGTGAAGTTCAAGCCTAAAGGTACTTTCAGAAACAGTGGAATTTGTGAGGGAAAGCAGTTGGGAAGAGATTGGAAAATTCATTGAAGATACAGGTTACACTAGAGGCCAACTGGTTTGCTAGAAATAACTAGGTAAAGAGACATCTGGGAGGAGCCCTAATGGGGTCAAAACAAATCTCAAACACTGTCCTCATAAACTATCCCTTCAAAGATGCCTGAATTTAATTGGATCGGTCTGTGAAGCAGTTTATGCCCTGGGCATTTTTTAAAACAGTGCGATCAACCAGCAATTAGTGGAGCTTAACAGCCAGACGTTGTCAAGGAAAGAGACTCAAAGAGAGCCCTTTCCAAAACCAATGTCAGCCCAGGGTGACTGGGCATAACCAAGGCTGCTCAACCTAGGAACAACATCAGAGGCTTCACACTGCAGTAGGAGGAGGGTAGACTTCACTAATATGATCCAGCCAGTCATTCAATAAATAGGCAAGCAAATAATAACAACAAGCCCCAGGGGCAGTACCAAGAGTTAGTCAATATATTATCTAAACTGCCCAGTTTCCAAAAATAACTTAGATGTGGAAAGAACTAGGAAACTATGACCCATATATAGCGGGGGAGGGAGAGCTAGTGGGGGGACAGAAGACAGGCAACAGAAACCCCCTGAAAGAGGGACCAAGTGTCAGAATTAACAGAAAAAGACTTCGAAGTGACCATTATAAATATGTTCAAAGAACTAAAGGAAACCATGATTAAGAAAATAAAAGATGGTATGATAATGCCACATCAAATAGTGAATATAGTTAAATGGATAGAAAGTGTTAAAAAAAAAAAAAAAAGAACCAGATGGAACTTCTGGAATTGAATAGTAGAAAACTGAAATAAAAAATTTGACTAGAAGAACAAAAAGTAGATTTTTAACTGACAGAAGAAATAATTAGTGATTCTAAACAATACATGCACCTAGCAACAAAGTACCAAAATACATAAAGCAAAAATCTGACAGAAATGAAGAGGAAATAGCTCAACAATAATAGTTGAAGGTTTTATCC
The DNA here is from genome assembly GCA_004026745.1 of Myrmecophaga tridactyla. Classification (NCBI taxonomy): domain Eukaryota; kingdom Metazoa; phylum Chordata; class Mammalia; order Pilosa; family Myrmecophagidae; genus Myrmecophaga; species Myrmecophaga tridactyla. The sequence continues at coordinate 9,424 of PVIY010022577.1, forward strand.
CAATTTCAATTTTTAATGGTATTACTAGGCAGATTAGCAATAAGGAAAAAGAAGATTTGAACAACACTATAAACCAACTAGACCTAAAGACATCTTTAGAGCACTCCACCTAACAATAGCAGAGTATATATTCTTTTCAGGTGCACATGGAAAATCCCAAGGATAGCCTGCATACCAGACATAAAACAAACCTCTATAAAAGGACAGAAATAATACAAATCCTGTCTCTAACCACAATAGAATGAAATTTAAAATAATGGAAAGAAACTTGGGAAACTCACAAATAAGTGCAAGTTAATACAATCCTAAATAACCAATGGGCTAAAGAAGAAATCAAAAGAGAAATAAATATTTTGAGATGAATGAAAATCAAAGTACATCCCATAAACTTAAGGGATGCTGGTAACTCTGTGCTTAGAGGGAAATTTATAGCTGTGCATGCTCTTACACTGAAAATAGAATGAAATAGACTTAAAAAGTAAGGTACAGCACAAGTTTATTGAGCTAAAGTAGCATTACTGTGGAGCAGTACCAAAGGAGGTTTATGCTCAAAGTCTGAGTTTGGGGCAGCAACATAAATCACTGCTTGAGATAAAGGGAGGATGCAGGGGAATGGGGAGGGGTGAGGGAGATGTAAGCTGTGGGAGGGACATGAGCTGCTTGGAACAAGATGTCCTTGGGCTACAGTCCATTAATCAGCAAACCACACATCACACTGGAAGAGGATGTTTCTGTAAGGTTGTAGCTTTCTAGTGAAGATTAGCAGACTTGCTGACTCAGCTTAACTTGTTTTATTACAGTTTCTCTTTTCTAGCAGGAGCAGAGGTCTTTGTCAGCATTGCAAAGGATCACTGGTGTGTCAGTCTGGCTCAGTTGCCTTCTGTTTCTTCTTTGTAGCTCTTGGGATAAAATGGGAGTTCAGGTAAATCAAGATGGTTAGTAAAGCATTTACCATTCCAATTTCACAATGCCTGTATTAAGGAAGAAGAAGAATGATCTTAAATAAATTACCTTCTACCTTAAGACACTGGGAAAAAAGAAGGAATGAATAAACCAAAAGCAAGCAGAAGGAAAGAAATAATAAAGATCAGATTGGAAATTAATGAAAGAATGAAGAGAAAAACAATAGAGAAAATCAGTGAAACCAAAAACTGGTTATTTGTAAAGGTCATTAAAACAGTAAACCTTTAGGTTAATCAAGAAAAAAATGAAGGCTCAAATTACTAGGATCACAAATGGAAGAGAGGACATTATTACTGACCTTACTGAAATAAAAGAATTATAAAAATTCTATAAACAATTGTATACCAATACATAGATAACTTAAATGAAATGGGCAAATTCACAGAAAGATACAAAGAATGGTCTTTTCACAAATGGTGCTGGGAAAACTGGATGTCCACTTGCAAAAGAATGGAGTTGAATCCCTACCTCACACCCTACACAAAAATTAACTCAAGATTGATCAAAGATCTCAATATAAGAGCTAAAACTATGAAACTCTTCGAGGAAAATGTAGGGGGATAAATCTTCACAGCCTTATATTTGACAGTGAATTCTTGGATACAACACTAAAAGCACAAGCAAATAGATAAATTCAATTTCATCAAAATTAAAAACTTCTGTGCTTCAAAGGACTATCAAGGTGAAAAGATAATGGGAGAAAATGTTTGCAAATCATGTCTGACAAGAGATTTATATCTAGGATGCATAAAACACTCATAACTCAATAAGAAAAAAGACAAATAACCCAATTAAAAATGGGCAAAGTATCTGAATAGTCATTTCTTGAAAAAAAAAAAGATATACAAATGGTCAATAAGCACATGAAAAGATGCTTGACAACATTAGCCGTCAGGGAAATACAAAATAAAGCCACCATGAGATACTAACTTCACACCCACCAGCATGGCTATAATAAAACGTCAGATAATAACAAGTGTTGTCAAGGATGTGGAGCATTTGGAACCCTTGTCCACTGCTAGTAGGAATGTGTTTTAGTCTGCCAAAGCTGCCAGAATGCAACACACCAGAAATGGATAGTCTTTTAATAAAGGGGGATTTATTTAGTTAAAAACTTAACTTCAAAGGAAAGGCAGCTAACTTTTATCTGAGGGTCTCCCTTACACAGGAAGGCAGAGGGCAGTTTCTGCTGGCCTTCTCTCCTGGACTCTGGGTTACAAGAGCTTTTCCCGAGGTGATTCTTTTCTGCATCTCCAAACTTCTTGGCTGAGCTGCAAGTGCTGAGCTGCTTGGGCTATGCTGCATTTAGCTCTCTTTTTTTAGCCTCCAGCTAATTTAGCTGAACATCATTCATTGCGGAAGGCACTCCCCTTAGCTGACTGCAGATGTAATCAGCAATAGATGAATTTCACATACTAAAGATTCAAGTCCACAGCAATATAACCAGGCTCCATCACCTGGCCAAGTTGACACCAGAACCTAACTACCATAGAATGTAAATTGGTACAGCAACTTTGGAAAACAGTCTGGCAGCTCCTCAAAAAGTAAACATAAAAGTACCATATGATCCAGAAATTCTAGTTCTCGTTATATAACTGAGAGAATTGAAAACATATTTGCAAATGTTCATGACACTCTTATTGATAACAGCCAAAAGATCGAAATAACCCAAATGTCCTTTAACAGATGAATGGATAAACAAAACTGGTATATGCATACAATGAAATATTATTTGACCATTAAGGGAAGTAATGATAGCTGCTAAAACATGGATGACTCTTGAAAACAATATGCTAAGTGAAAGAAGACAGTCACAAAATGTCATATATTGTATGATTCCATTAATATGAAATGTCCAAATTAGGCAAGCCTGCAGAAACAAAGTAGATTAGTGGTTGCTCAGGGCTGCAGCATCTAGGGGTTAAAAGATCAACCGTTAAAGGGTATAGGGTTTCTTTTTGTGATGAAGAAAATGTTATAAAATTGACTGTATTGATGGCTGCATATATTTGTGAATATAGTAAAAACCATTGAATTGTAAATTTTAAATGGGGTGAATTTTATGTTACATGATTATTTATCAATAAAGCTGTTTTAAAATAAATAAATTTGCATGGTTTTAAGCCAATCACTTTGTGATAATTTGTACAGCTAATAGGAAGCTAATACACACCTCCAACACCATCTAAAATTACCTGTGGATTTGGTAATGTGATTGCTGACCATACCAGTTGGCTTTCTCACTGTGCTCTCTCTCCTAGCACTTGCCATATTTCTTCTTGGTACTGCATAGGTACCAAGAATTTGTGGAAGATATTGTTACTGAGCAAACACGGGGTTCTTTGTCCAATGTGCATAACAGTCAATCTATGAGACAGGGGTTTCAAAGAGGGAATGAGTTTATTGTTAAGCATGAAGCAGAAGACCAGATGACCTATTGGCCCAAAAATCTGTCTCCCTGAGTCTAAAGAGTTTTGATTTTTATGGATTCAAACAAAGGAAGGTGGAATGGTTACCATTCATTACAATAGCAAGTATAAACATGAGCTGGGACTAGTTTAGGGAGTTTTTATCTTTCGGCTATTCTACAATATACTAGAAAAATTTTAAAAGTATATAGTGATTCAATAATAATTATCATTTGTTAATTCTTAACTCCTCCCTCTTGTTTGTCCATTTCCTCAATCTTGAGGGATCTTAACCATTCTAACTTCCTCATGCTGAAAATGGGCATCTACATTATGGCATAGAGGAATGAAATTGGTTGTCATTCTTGGAGACACTGGTGCTTCTGAGTTTCAGGAATTAACTGGCTTAGGAACAATCCAGAGGATTTAAGTCTCTGAAAAATAAATTTAATAAATAAATTAAAAATTATAGGATTCAATAAAAGGAATAGAAGGATTATGATTAGGTGATTTTTAACCATATTACATTGGGGAAATAACTTTTTATAGATCTTTAGATAGAATCCAGGTTGTTCCCTAGGGTTTTCAGGAATCATGTTGGCAGTATCTGGCTGAGGCTTGCATAAGAGTAACCTCTGGAATGACCTACCAACTCTATTTGAAATGTCTTAGCCATTGAAATTGTATTTTATTTCTTTCCCCCCTTTTGATCATGAATCCATTGCTAATCCTATAATATCAGGGAGGTCAACCATGAAACTAATGTCCCATAGTGTCAGGAAAACTTATCCCTGGAAGTCATGTCCCACACAAAGGGGAAGGTAGTGAATTTATTTGCAGAGTTTGGCTAAGAGAGAGAGAGAGGCCACATTTGAGCAATACAGAGATTTTCAGGAGGTGGCTTAGGCATTACATCATTATAGAAATAAGTTTTATAGTCATTGATCCTCAAGATCAATGACTTGTCTTATTCATATTTCCTTTTATTAGGCAGGATTCATATATTTTAGAGATTATTTTTTATAGGTCTCCCTGTTACGAGTTTAAATGGGTTAATTTCTGTTTTTTGAAAATGGAGTATATTGAAACTTGGTAAAGTTCTTTGATTACAGTTTTAGTAAGCAAGACTATTGCTTGAGAGAATATCAGCGTGTTGGTTTGAAACTGTTGTGTACCCCAGAAAAGCCATGTTCTTTAATCCAGATTTAGTATTGTTTAGGGTGGGACCTTTTGATTAGGTTGTTTCCATGGAGATGTGACCCATCTAATTGAGGGTGGAACTTTTGATTAAGTGTTTCCCATGGAAATGCGTCTCCACCCATTCAAGTGGGTCACATACTGGAGTCCTTTAAGAGGGAATCATTTTGGTAAAAGCTCAGAGCTGACACAGAGATGTTTGGAGATGCAGAAAGAAAATGCCCCTAAGAAAGCTGTTTGAAACCAGAAGGCAAAGGACCTGTAGACACAAGCTTTCCCACCTGACAGAGGTGTTTCACGCCATCAGCCTTTCTTGAGTCAAGGTATTTCCTCTGGATACCTTAGTTTGGACATTTTTATGGCCTTGGAACTGTAAACCTGTAACTTAATAAATTCCCGTTATAAAAGCCAATTGGTTTAAAGAAAAAAAAAAAGCCAACCGGTTTCTGGTATATTGCATTTCAGCAGCATTAACTAACTAAAACAAGCAGAAACTCCCCAGGTGGGAAAGTTTAATAATTCCATACGTTCTTTCCCAGTCCCTCAAAGGACATGCAAATACTTTTTCATTTTATGCCAAAAACACTTTGAAATGTGTCAGGTATTGGATTAACCTATACTGAATGCTAAAATCATATTTCCTTTTCTAGATTCCATATCAGATAAAACTGAATTCTGTTGTTCAGATAAACTGACCAGACAGGTTATGTCAGATAGCATGCTAGAAAGTTCGCATTTTTGGAAAAAATAAATCTTTCCTTCTTTGTCACTCATAGAAATTAAAGTTTTAAAATGCAGTTAATATCACCCTTTACTCTGTAATCTAATTCACTTTAGTTCTCAGCTGGATCAGCCCCATTCACATCTTTAATTGAAGTCTGATTCTTTCTTTAGCCTTTTTAAGTTGTTATATGGAGTCATATTTTTAAAATAAATGCTGTTTCTTATTAGCTTAGAGCCAGAGAACTTTAACTTTGAGTTTCCAATGTCACATGGACACTGGGGCTACCAGGACATATACATAGAGCAGAGCATCTCAGAATTTACAAGTAACAGTTAAAGCTCAGGAACAAATGTGACTGCTGTAAGAGCTTACAATCTATGCCCTAATTTAGTATAAACATTTTCTAAATGAAGCTATTTTCAAAAATAAAAACACATTCAATAATTAATTTATAGTGAGATCATTAACCACAGACCATGGCAGAAGTTTTGTCCTGTCTCACCTTTACACATTTACCATGGTTATGTTAATTAATAGGTAGAACAGAATTTATAGACTTACATTGCTTCTCTTTTAAAGTCTGCTTTTGTTGAAGATAGAGCTCTGATTTGTAACTGACTACATGGACTTTTAGAGAAGGGTCAGAGCAAAACAGGGTAACTTGCAAGGAAATTTGGTTGTTTCCATAATATGTGACATGTTTCTAAGGATAATTAAAACCTGACCAACGACATTATACTGCTGTCTAAAATCATGCAAATAAGTATTAGGACATAACCTAGACGCTAAGTGATACTGAGCAGAAGTGGTAGGTTCTCTTCCTGATGCACATAACAGTCGATCTATTACCGGGGTTTCAAAGAGAGAAAGAGTTTTTTGCTATGCCAATCAGGAAATCAGATGGCCTATCAGCCCCCAAATCTACCTTCCCAAGTCTAAGGAGTTCAGGGTTTTTATGGATTCAAACAGGGGGTGGGGTGGAGTAGTTACCTTTGTAATAGTTAGCATACACAAAGTTGAGGCTAGGCTAGAATAACCATTATGAAAGTATAAATGAGGCTGAGACTAGTTGAGTTTTGGTAATTTTAGGTATTAACTTCTGCCTGCTCTACAATATAGAAAGAAAAACATCTATATAATGATTCAATAATAATAATCATTTGTTAAGTCCTAATTGCTCTGTTACAAGTCCTCCCTTTTGGTTTTTTCCATTCCTCAATCTTGAGGGATATCTCAGTGACAACCATCCTAACTTCTTCATGCTGAAAAGGGGCATTACCATTATGGGGTAGAGGAGTGAAACGGACTGCCATTCTTGGAGAGGCTGGTACCTCTGGCTTTCAGGACTTAACTGCCATAGGAACAATTTGGACGCTTTAAGTCTCTGAAAAATAAACAATAAGTAACTTAAAACTTATAGGTTTTATATGTGGGACATGACATTCTGGGGTGAAATTCTCCCTGGTAACATGGTATATGACTCCCAGGGATGAGTCTGGCCCTGGCACTGTGGGATTGACAATGCCATCCTGACCAAAAGGGAGAAAAGAAGTGTAACAAATAAGGTATCAGTGGCTGAGAGAGTTCAAATAGAGTCGAGAGACCACTCTTATGCAAGCTTCAGTTAGACATTGCTACCTATCATAGTTTGCCAACCCCCAACAAAAACCATTCCTGCCAACCCTAAAGAACACGTAGGGCATTAGATTCTACAAAGATTAAGTGTACTAGGTTCACTTTCCATAAACCTACAACCTCCAGATGGGTCCCTGGACCAGATAAGTTCTGAAATACAGAGGGCCCAGCCTGTCCAGAACATCACCTAGTTCTATCCTCCTATCCCACGTTATTGACAGCCCCTTCCAAAATGAAAAAGTTAGAATGCACATAGCTCAAAAAACCCTAAAGAGTGGGAGAAAGATCAAAGGAGATGGTGGAGTTATACAGAAAAGGTCGGGTTTAACAAATGAGTATGAGTGCTGAATCATTATATTGATAATTGCTTTTAGTCTCCAGTGTCTTGGAGCAGCTAGAAGTAAAAACCTAAAATTGTGGAACTGTGACCCATACTAAACTCTGAAATCTGTTCTACAAATAATTGTTGTGGTGTGCTTTGAAATTTATTGCTTTTTTGTATATATGTTATTATTCACACACAAAAAGTCAATTGTGATGATAAATGCACAACTATTTGATGATACAGTGAACCACTGATTGTATACTTTGGATGATTTTGTGGTATCTGAATGTACAATATGTATCAATAAAATTGCATTAAAAAGAAGTACAGGGCAGGTCACAGTAGCTCAGCAGGCAGAGTTCTCACCTGCCATGCCAGAGACCCAGGTTTGATTCCTGGTGCCTGCCCATGCAAAAAAATAGGAGTATAAGTAGGTGATTTATAATAATCTTACATTGGAGAATAACTTTTTATAATTTTTTAGATAGAACCTGAGGTATTCCTTAGGGTTTTCAGGAGTAGCCTTGGCAATATCTGAGACTTGCATAAGAGTAATTTAAGAACAATCTCCCAACTCTAGTTGAAATCTCTTAGCCACTGAAACTTTCTTTTCCTCTTTTAGATCACAAGTCCATTACTAATTCCACAGTGTCAGGGATATTTACCCCTGAAAGTCATGTCCCATGTAGGGGGAAAGGTAGTGAGTTTATTTGCAGATTTTAACTTAGAGAGAGACCTCATTTGAACAACAGAGATTTTCAGGGAGTGACTCTTAGGTATTAAGTCATCTGATGCAAGGCTCCTATATTTTAGAGTGAATTAGGAGCCCCTATTGCTTGAACTCTCCAGGTGGGGAAGTTTAATAGTTCCACACATTCTTTTACTAGTCCCTCAAGGGACCGTGCAAATACTTTTTCATTTGATGTCCAAAACATTCTGAAATACATCAGCGTATTACATCAACTTGAACAGAATACTAAGATCTCCTTCCCTGTTCTAGGTTCCATGTCACATAAAGTTGCACTAGATTTAAATAAAACTAACAGGACTTTAAATAAACTGACAAGACAGGTTAAATTAGATTGTATGTCACAGAAAATTTAAATTTGGGGCAAAATAATCTCTCCTACTTTGGTCTCACACAGAAATTAGTTTTAAAATACAAGCAATATCATCCTTTATCCTGTATTCTGATTTACTTTAGTCCTAATCACAGCAGCCCCATTTACATCCCGAATTGAAGTCTAATATTTTTCAGCTTCTTTAACCATTGCTGTATGGGGTAATGTTGCTTCTTTTAGTACTTCTAGAGTTGGAGAACTCTGAGTCTCAGCCTCAGGTATCACACAGATAACCAAAGTTCCAGAGAGCTACCAGTTTATACACAAAGAGCAAAGCATGTCAGAATTGAGAAATAACAGACTTAGGAATAAGTGTGATGTCTGTAAGAGCTTACAATGTAGGCCCTAATTTTCTTATAAGCATTTTCTAAATGATGTTATTTCCAGAAATAAAAACATTTGACAAATGATTTCCACTGGGGTCATCAACCAAAAACCCATAGCAGGAATTTTGTCTTGTCTCACTGTTTTGGTTTGCTAAAGCTGCTGAACTGCAATACAACAGAAATAGAATGGGTTTTATAAAGAGGATTTCTCAAGTCACAAATTTATAGTTCTAACGCCATGAAAATGTCCAAATTAAGGCATCAATAAGAAGATAACTTCTCAGAGGAAAGGATTCCTGTTATTGGGAAGGCTCATGGCAACATCTGCTGTCCTCTCACAGTTTCTGGTTTCAAACGGCTCTCTAATTTCCTGTGGGTCCTTCTGGCGTCTCCAGGGGGCTTTTCATTCATCATCTCCAAACATCTGCCTCTGCTCTCCAAGCATCTGTGCTTTCTCCAAAATGTCTCCCTCTTAAAGGACCCCAGGAAGCGGATTAAGACCACCTTGGATGGGCGGGGTCACCTCTCCATGGGAATACCCTAATCAAAAGGTCCCACTGAACATGTCTGCCCCCACAAGACTGAATTAGAAGAACATGGCTTTCCCGGAGTACATAACAGTTTCAAATCAGTACTCTCATCTTTACACATTTACCCGGGTTATGTTAATTAACAGGTGGAACATAATTTACATACTTGCCTTGCTTCTCTTTTAGAGTCCCTTTTTGCTGACCACGTGTACTTTTAGAGAAACAGAGCAAAGTAGTGCAATTGACAAGTAAATTTGTTTGCTCCCATGATCTGTATCAATATCAGGATATAACATGGATATTGAGAACATTGTCAAGTCTTTAGGAATTTTATACAATCTCTAAATATGTTAATAACATTTCATCCATATAATTTAGTTCACAGAAGGATAGAAAATCCCTTTCACTTATTGTAATACCTCCCAAACACTTCCTATGTAATATGTTAAACTATTTTAGCACCTCACTGTCACAAGGTAAAAGAACAAATCCTCTACAATATTTTGAAATAAAAGACATCCTTGAGCTGCCCAGACTTTGGCACTGTGGTCATGGCAGAAGGGACTGCCATGCTGAGACGGAACAGGCCAGGCACCAAGGCACAGGATCTCTATCATTGGCCTGATGAATCTTTTGATGAAATGGACAGCTTGCTAGCTGTTCAGCAGTATATTCAACAGAACATAAGGGCAGATTGCTCCAATATTGACAAAATTCTTGAACCACCTGATGGCCAAGATGAAGGTGTACGGAAGTATTAACATTTAAGACAGTTCTGCCTTGAGCTAAAGGGACTTGCTGTCAAACTTCAGAGCAAATGCCATCCAGATAAATGTACTCAGATGAGAGAGGCTGAATGATGGATTTTTCTTTGTGCAGCTCATAAAACTCAAAAGGGTCCTGCCACAGTCTACACTATGCACACATTTAATGGGGCTGCATGTTTTCTGAATATCAGTAATTTTTTCCCAGCAGAGTTAGCATGAAGGAATCATCTGTAGCAAAACTATGATCAGTTTACCATAGGATTTACAGAATATTTTCACATGCTTATTTTCATCACCAACAGATATATGATGAATGTGAAAATGTAACAGTTTTGTGTCATTGGTTTGCTAAATCTATGATGAAATAAAATTTGTAATTCTAAAACCAATTTTAGAAGAGGAAGTACAGAATTCAGTTTCTGGAGAAAGTGAAACATGAAGGAATCAGAGAAAAATGTACTGAATACATAATTAACATTAATTGTGTACTGTATACCTATCATTTTAGACACATCAATCATAGTATCTATATTATAGCTTTTATAATATAGGTTTTTGTATGCTGTGTGTAGCCTTTTTGTAAACTTTTTTTATTGTATAGTATAACATATATACAAAGGAAAGAAATAAAAAAGCAATAATTTTCAAAGCACTCTTCAACAAGTGGTTACAGGGCAGATCCCAGAGTTTGTCATGAGCTACCATATGATCCACTCATATTTTTCCTTCTAGCTGCTCCAGAATGTAGGAAGCTAGAGGGCTTAAATACTTTTTTATCCTTACAATAAACTTTTCTCCTTTTTTTGTGAACAATAACATATATATTAAAAAGCTATAAATTTCAAAGCACAGCACCACAATTAGTTGGAGAACATATTTCAGAGTTTGACTTGGGTTACAATTCCACAATTTTAGGGGTCTACTTCTAGCTGCTCTAAAATACTGGAGACTAAAAGAGATATCAATTTAATCATTCAGTATTCATATTCATTTGTTAAGTCCTATCTCCTATGTATAATTCCATCATCACCTTTGCTCTTTCCAAACCTCTCTTTGGGATTGTTTGGGCTGTGACAATTCCAAATTTTTGATATTGGAAGGGTCTGTCACTAATATGGGGTAGGGAGATGAAACTATCTGGTGTTCTGGTGAGGCTGGGCTAGGTTTCAGGACTTATCTGTACCAGGGATGCATCTGGAGATTGTAAGTTTCTGGAAAGTACCTCTAGTGCCTGGAACCCTTGTGGAATCTTATATATTGCCCTAGGTATTGTTTAGGATTGGCTGGAAGGGTCTTGGTTGGAGGTTGGCAGGTTATGAGAGGTAGCAAGTTCTACCTAAAGCTTGCATAAGAACAACCTCCAGAGTAGCTTCTTGACTCTATTTGAACTCTTTCTGCCACTGATACTTTATTAATTATACTTCTTTACCCCCTTTTGGTCAGGATGGAATTGTTGATTCCATGGTGCCAGGTCTGGATTCATCCTCCCTGTGTGTGTGTAGTCTTTTAAAATGGAAAATATTTTTTAAGTTATTCATGAATTGTATATTCACCAGTGTGGCACTCATGGTTTTTAAATAAGGTTAGTATTATCTGTTTATAATTCCTATTAACAAAAGAATTTACAGTTTGGTAAAATTCTTGCTAAACAATCATTGGATCACAATGTCATCAAATAAACCCATCTATAAAAAAATTAGTGCGCTTGAGGTTTCACACAAGCTGTTTACTAAAGAAATGGTAGTTTTCCTTTGGTTTTATCCCTGTTTAGATAATCTAGAAAATTCTGCAGTACATAGTTCAGTCTTAACTTTTCAAAAATTTGGATAGAAGTATTTTAAAATTCTATTTATAGTTTTTGACATGCATATAAAATTATGTGTATATCCAAATACAAATGCAAATGAAGTACTAGTAATACTTAAATGATTTTACTATACTACATAAAGAATATTCTTGACCAGCATATCTGAAAAGGATTTACCTTTCTGCAACAATGGATGTTACATGTGAAGTGATGATAACCATAAGGTACGTAAATAATGTTCCCACTGGAAACTCTCCTGTCTGTCCCTTCTGAATTCCCTTACCCCCTTCCCAAACTGCATTAGCTGAGAAGCTTTTCACCCAACTATGATTTAATGGTGGCTTTTACCTACTTATAGTTGTACTCATTGCTTACAAATTATACCTCATATTAGTAATTAGATTACACTACAGGAAAAATGTATTGGCATAGGCTCTTACCTTTGTTTTGTGAAATTGTTCAAACTACTCAGAAAACAGTCTTTAAAATAGTTTGACTCCTCCTATTAGTAACATTAATTCTTTCCATCTAACCACTGAGGCAGCATTTAGGTAGAGTTGAAAGAATATTGTAACATTTATTGTAAAATAAATATTATAATATACTCCCCACAATGTTTATGTCTGAATTATATGCACATATGAGATTATTTGAAATAATTTGCAGGTTCCAAGCATGTTAATGAATGGTCATACATTTTTTTTACTCTGTTATAATTCATTGTCTTAAGAAGGATTCAGTTGCAGATTTAGCAATCTAATAATCTGATGGATGCAATTTTTAAAAAGACACCGGAGGTCTTACTGCCAAACTGTAGTGAAGTACTAAGAGAGGGTAAAAAATTGTACATACAGTGAAGAAAATATTTAATTCTGTCACTTGAATAGATTTAACAAACATGGGGAACTTCTTTTTCATTTTTAATTTCATTTTTCTTTCATAAAAGACTTATTTTGAAATGAAGATGAAAATGTATTCATCTTACTTGAATAGGAGGAAATAATTTATACAATATAAGACAAGTATATACAGCAGAAATGTGAGAAATAGTAGCATACTGTGATTGTGTGGATAATTTATGCCTTTCTAAGCCTGCCAGCCTATTTGGCTTTGAACAGTGCTATCCCAGCAGCCATTCATTACGATGCTCCTGCCCACATCTCCCTTTTAGGAAGTTTTGTGCTCACAGTGGAGGGAATGATGACTTAGAAATTATTCATTATATTAATCTAACTGTAAACCAATGGGAAAAGTAATTTTTAAATGAACTTGCTAAGTGTTGAAAGACTAAACTTTAAATTAATAAATTATAGAGTAATTTAGCTGTTTTCTCTATGAACATTTGAACTATGGCACAACTGGGATTGGTGAAGTAGATAGGTATTTTGAAATGCATCAGTTTGGTGTTTACAGAGAAATAAAATTATTTTTTTCCTACTCAAAAAAAAAAGACATACTTTATGGTTCAATTTTGGGAAGGCAAGATGTCAAAAGCTGTCAGGTTTGAACTCTGTGCTAAACAAGAAAATGGATTATTGTGAAACAATATTTTGTTCCTTATTTAACCAATGTGACAACAAAAATTCTTCTAAAATAAAGGATGATAAGGTCAACATAAGCATGAAGAAGGATATTATTCTGATATGATATGGAATCTTTGTCTTCTAGACGGAATACTCCAATGGTTAAGAACAATTTTTTATAATGTTTCACTAAGAACAGACCAACAATCTGCATTATTTTAACAGAGAGAAAACTAAACTCCAGTTTTGTATGAATATACAGTTTGATGCAAAAAAGCTCTTACAAAATATTATAAACAAGCCTATCAAATTTTTGGTCACGTTTGAGTATGACAACAAAATTCACTTCCACAAACTTCCACAACTTTCCATATTCACCCAGAGCTGGTCCTACACATTCTAAAGGAAAAACCACACCCCTTTCTTTAACAAAGTATATCCTATATACTTCACATATATGCATACCTTAAGTTACCAAAAAGATCTTCAATATTGCCTTTAAACCTCATACACAGCATAGATATTTTAAAAATAGTTTGTTAAGCTAATTACTTAATTTCATTAAACACAAACTTGCAGTTTTTACCATCTTACAGATCTAATAGATATAATGCTCCTTTCTCTATTGAGGGTTAAAAAAAATCTCTTTGTTTTCATAATATCCTAAAATTATGAACAACCTCAAAAGCATCAAACTCTAGAATATATACAACAATTATTTAATTTGTCCTAAACATAAATCCAGGAAAACTTTTCCATAGCTCTCAAGGACATTTTCTCTTACTTGCTGAAATTTGGCGATTAGATTTTATGCAATTACCCCCATCCCAAGGCTATTTATATTTTAATAATGATTTATTTATTGCAGTTACCACTGCAAAGGTATTATTGGAAAAAATTTTTAATTGGGGAATTCTCTCAGAATAAGCATGGCCTATTCCACAATATCTCCCCTGTTCTTACCATTTCTAATCTCCAGGCCTAGTAGAAAGAATTCTAAACTGAGCCCACTCTCCCCCACCTTTCTGCACCCAGTTTCTTCCCCACAGTTGCCTTAGCTGGTTAGGCCCCAGGACAGGGATAGGTGAGACAGAAAGAATGGGGATTGTGTTTAAAAGTTTTAAATGAGAATGGTAGGATTTAAGACCCCTAACAAGGCCTTCCAGTTAATGAGAGTTCCTATGCCCTTCTTTTAACTATTTCCAATTATTCGATCTATTTTGCCTAAAGCTGCGACCCAGGCCCTTGGAAAAGTCTTTTTTCCTAGGCAGCCTTCTCCTGCCTTAGGAAAATTTCAGAGGGTGATGTCTTTTCACTGTCCATATTTGTTTACAGTAATTACAGGTACTAAGGCTTTGAATGCTGGTGCCTGAAGGGGTTTTTCTTTCTTCTTTTTCTTCTCTTTGGGGCTCCAGGTGTACTTATATGACTAGAACTTTTTCAGGAATTTTTGTTTGCCAATCTGGTATTGACCTCTGGAGGTATGAAAAAAATATATTGTATAAAAGACAGAAAACAGAAAGTTAAACACACACAGAGCCCAGAAACAGAGAAATATAAAACTAATTTGAACCCTATTTTTTCATCCTTTTCCGGTACGCCTAACTATTAGCCCAGTTTGGGCTTCCTCCTTCCCTGATCTCCTGGCCCCTCAATTATAGGGTAGAGATGGAGCAGATGGAGCTAATAATGGTTCTCTTAGATCCTCTGGCTCTGAGTCAGGCAGGATAGCTTTCTTTTCTCTGCTCATCTTGACAGGTAAAGTTTTACACTTTCTTGTCAACAATGATTGCTGGAAGAGACAAAAGATTGAACACACATCATCTCATCCCGTTTCTGCTCTCTTGCAGAACAACTCTAATGCAGTGTTCTTTTCTATAGCGTTTCTCAGACCATTTCTCTCCTGATTCTAAATCATATTGAGGCCAGAGTATGTTAAAAAAAAATAATAAATACAAATGCAGTAAAACACCAACTAACAAATTCAAACAGCTGCTTAATACTTACTAGATTTTTAAGTAAGACATCAACTAACAACTGGACCAAACACATGAATTAATAATTAAACAAGCATTAAACACTTGCTATATCTAAGTATTACACCAGCTAACAGTTAAACAAGCATACTTAAATTCATTAAATACTAATTAATTGTCAAATTACTTATTTTCCAGGAGTAAACTCAACGGACAAACTCAGGGCAGGGTCTTGAACCCGGTACAGAATGGTACCCAGAAAACAGAAAGGTGTAGAGGTCAGAGCAAGGGGGATCATTCTGGAAGCAGGGCCCAGGGCCTCAAGCCCAGGTCCAGGGGACTCGAACCACCATACTAACTTCCTGGTCTACTTCAACCTTTATGACCCAGTCACACAGATGTCCAAACTTGGAACTGGAAACTGTTTCTCTTTGAAGCTCCTTAAGGTGCGAAGGGTCTGGAGTGACAGCAGAGGAGAGAGAAACCTGGTTACCCTGCCTCTAGACTAAAAGATTCCAGAGGCCGTAAGGGGCTCAATGAACTGCATTTACATCTCCTGCCAGGGCTCCAGAACTTCAGGCAGTCAGACTCCTTGCTACTTAGGAATCTTTGTCCCTTCTGGGGTGGCCAAATTGATACAAAACAAAAGTGGTGGGTTATCTGCCTGACGCGCATTAACAGCCAATCCATGTCACTGGGGTTTCAGAGAGAGAGTGCGTTGACACGCACGAAGCAGGAGTTCAGACAGTCTATTGGCCCAAAAATCTGTCTCCCAGAGCCTAAGGAGTTCAGGGTTTTAATGGAATCAAATAAGGGCAGTAGGGAATAGAGTTGCTATGCTCATAATAGTAAATATACATAAGGATGAGACTAGGCTAAAATAACCATTACAATAGTAAGTATAAACAGGGGTGAGTCTTAGCTAGAATAACTATTACAAAAACTATAAACAGGGCTGAGCCTAATTGAGTTTCAGTAATTTCATATGTAAACTTCTGTCAATTCTACAATATAAAGAGAAAAATATCTATATAATGATTCAGTAAATACAATCATTTGTTAATTTTTAATTTCTTGTTTGCATGAGAACATGAAGTTTTTAGGAATTTTATACGATTTCTAAATGTATAAGTAATAGATCACTCATACAAATTTAAATAACAGTTAGAAGATCCCTTTCAATTATCATAATATTTCCCTAACACTTCTGAGGCAATATATTAAACCAACTGTTTTTAGCCACCTCACTATTACAAGGTGAAAGAGCAAATCTTTTGCAACAGCTTAAAACATCAACAAGGATATTATTCTGATATAACATGGAATCTTTGTCTTCTAGACAGAATACTCGGATGATTAAGAAAAACATTTTATAATCTTTCATGAAGAGCAGAACAACAATCTGCATTGTTTAAAGGAGATGAAACTAAACTCCAGTTTTGTATGAAAACATAGTGCTTCGGTTTGCTAAAGCTGCCAAAATCCAATACATCAGAAATGGGCTGGCTTTTTCAGTGGGAACTTTGTTAAGTTACAAGTTACAGTTCTAAGACCATGGAAATGTGCAGATTAAGGCTTTAACAAGAGGATACCTTCACTGAAGAAAGGTCTATAGCTTCCAGGGTTTTTCTGTCATGTGGGAAGGCACATGGCGACGTCTGCTGACACCCCTCTCCAAAATGTCTCTGGGCTTCTGTGAGTCCTTGCTTGTTTCTCCCGGTGTATTTCTATCTTAGATTCTCTGAGCTCTCTCTGAAATGCCTCTGTCTTTTATCCTCTCATAAAGGATACCAGCAAGGGGATTAAGACCCACCTTAATGGGTTGGGTCACATCTCCATGGAAACAACGTAAGTGAAAGATTCCACCCACAATAGGTCTATACCTACAGCATGAATTAAAAAAACATAGGCTTCTCTGGGATACATAACAGATTCAAACCAGCACACATAGTTTAACATAAAAGCTTTTAAAGTATATATTATAAACAGGAGGACCTCTTTTGTTGCTCAGATGTGACCTCTCTCTCTCTAAAGCCAACTCTGCAAGTGAAATCATTGCCCTACATGGGACATGATATCCAGGGGTGAAATTCTCTCTGGAAACATGGGATATGACTCTCAAGGATAAGCTGGTGCTGGCAATGTGGGATCAGCAATGCCATCATGACCAAAAGAGGGAAAAGGAGTGTAACAAATAAGGTATCAGTGGCTGAGAGAGTTCAAATAGAGTTGAGAGGCTACACTGGAGGTCACTCTTCTGCAAGCTTCAGTTAGACATTACTAACTATCATAGCTTGGCAAACTCCAGCCAAAACCATTCCTGCTGATCCTAAAGAACACCTAGGGCAATATATATGATTCTACCAAGGTTCCTTGTACTAAGGTTGCTTCCCAGAAACCTACAACCTCCAGATGGGTCCCTAGACCAAATACGTCCTGTAATACAGAGGGGCCAGCCTCTCCAGAACATCAACTGGTTCCATCCCCATATCCCATATTATCAATATCCCCTTGCAATAGGAACAAGTTAGAATAGGCATAGCCCAAAAAAACCCTAAAGAGTGGGAGAAAGATCAAATGTGATGGTGGAGTTATACAGAGAAGGTACAGCTTAACAAATGAGTATGATTGCAAAATAATTATATTGATATTTCTTTTAGTCTCGCCAATATCTTAGAACACCTAGAAGTAAAAACTTAAAATTGTGGACTTGTAACCCATACCAAACTCTGAAATCTGTTCTACAACTAATTGATGCGGTGTGCTTGCTTTTTTGTATATATGTTATTTTACACCAAAAAGAAAAGAAAAGTCTATTGTGATGATAAATGCACAACTGTATGATGATATTGTGAACCACTGGTTGTACACTTTGGATGATTATATGGCATGTGAATATGTAATATATGTCAATAAAAAATATTATAAACAAGCCTATCAAATTTTTAGTCAGCATTGACTAAACAAGCAAAATTCACTTTCATAACTCTTCCCCAATTTACTATATTCATTCAGGTCTTGTCCTACATATTTTGATATCTCATTCTGTGAAAAAACAGGCATTTCACTTTAGGACAAAGCTATACCTATTTTTCTTTCACAAAAGCATATCCTGACTTCTGGGAAGATGGCCAACTAGAGTAGCTCGAGATTAGCCCTGCTCCATGGAAAAGTTAGAGAAGGAGCAGGAGGGCAACTAAGATGGCAATTTAGGAGTGTGGCTGATCTGGGAGAGCCTTCTGTACCACATGCAGCAGCTCTGGTTGCAGAGGCCATGGAACAGAGAGGCAGAAAGCTGGAGCCTGGCGTAGAGATGCAGAGCCATGGAGCCATGGGAGTGCATGGACAGGAGCCTGGGACTAGGAAGCAAACCAGGCCATGTTCCTTGGGCATGCTACCCTGATCAGTACAGCCCCATGACTGGCAACTCCACACCCCACACACCTGAACCCCATCACCCACTCCATTCCCCACACTCCAGGCACCCCACCCACCAGCCCCCAGTGCATGTACCTGCCCTACACTCCTACCCCAAGTGTAGCCCAACTCACTTCTCCTGCACCCCTCCCAAGCACTACCCCCCCCTCCCTGTTCCCTGCAGGCTGTTTCCAGTGCATAAAGGTTGTGGGCACTAACCTCCATACCTAGGCTACCCCTACACCCCACCTAAAGTGTTGCACAGCCTCACTCCACCCTCCCTAAGCTCAGCACGTCCCTTTATGACACTCCTAAACCCATGCATACACACGGGCCCCCAATCATGTCATTCAGCTCTGGTAACTGCACTTTACAGCAGTCCTAGAACCATACATGCGCACAGCCCTCAACCTCACTTCTCAGCTCTAAGAAACTGCTGAGAAACAGCTCTGACCCATGCAGCCGGGTCACATCTGCCCCCAATCCATGAAGGTGTAACACTGATCTGCTTCCACAGCTCTATGCATGCACACAAAGGGCCGCATGCTTTAGACCAGTGTACACCAGGGTTATGCCCCCCAGACTGGAGCACTTGCACAGCTACATCCTCCCTGGCCTCTGGGTGCCACATTCACAAGCATCAGAGTAACATCCCCAACCTGTGCCTATACCTACCTTGAAACAAATCACCACACTGAGTGCTCCACCCCATGCCCTGCTCCCTGCTGTACAACCATCCTGCAAACACAAGGCCTTAGACTACTGAAAGAAATTAACTCCCAAAGTAAATCAATCAATATATTTACATGGGACAAAGACAGCAGAAGATCATTAAGCATATCACAATGAAGAAAGATATAGCCCTGCCTAATGGCCAAATTAAAACACCAGAGGAGACACAGACATTGGAACAACTAATCAGAGAAGTTCATACAACTCTACTTAATAAAATATGTGGGATAGCAAACGTCATAAAGGAGATCAAGAAGACAGTAGAAGAGCACAAACAGGAATCTGAAAAAGTAAATAGAAAAATCGCAGAGATTAAAGACTCTGTTGACCAAATAAAAAACATACTAGAGGCACACAACACCAGATTTGAAGAGACAGAAGAAAGAATAAGTGATATAGAGGACAGGATAACTGACTTCAAAGACTCAAAACAGCAAATGGCAAAAAAGATGGAAAAAATTGAATGGGAACTCAGGGAAATGACAGACAAAACAAAGCTCACAAATATAAGAATCAGTGGTGTCCCAGAAGTAGAAGAGAGGTATAAAGGATAGAAAGAGTAGTTGAGGATATAATAGGGGAAAATTTCCCAACCCTCAAAAAGGACATATATAAATATAAAAGTCAAAGAAGCACAAAGAACTCCAAACAGAATGAATGCAAATAGGCCTTCCCCAAGGCACATACTAATCAGTCTGTCAAAAGTTGAAGAGAAGCAGAAAATCCTGAAAGTGGCAAGAGAAAAACAATCTATTACATACAAGGGAAATAAAATAGGCTGAGTTCAGACTACTCAATCCACATCCTGGAGGTGAGAAGGCAGTGGTATGATATATTCAAGATCCTGAAAGAGAAAGAATTCTAGCCAAGAATTCTGTACCCAGCCAAACTGTCCTTCAAAATTGAGGGAGATATATTTGGGAGCAGCTAGAAGGAAAAATATGAGAGGATTATATGGTAGCCCATGACAGACTCTGGGATCTATCCTGTAACCACTTTTTGAAGAGTGCTTTGAAACTATTGCTTTTTTCTTTCTTTGCTTTGTATACATGTTATACTATACAATAAAAAAAGTTTTAAAAAAATTGAGGGAGAGACTAAAGTTTTCACAGACAAAGAAGTCCTGAAAGAATTTGTCAACAAGAGATCGGCCCTACAAAAATACTAAAAGGAGTTCTGCTGGCTGAAAAACAAAATATAGGAGAGGGAGGTCTGGAGGAGGGCACAGAATTGAAGAGTACCACTAGGTGTAATGTAAGAATACAAAGAGAAAGAGGGAAAAGAATATGTAGATCTGACAAATAAAATTAAAAAGATAAGATGGTAGAATTAAGAAACACATTTTCAGTAATAACTTTGAATGTTAACAGACTAAACCTACCAATTAAGATGGTAATTAATATTTTAAAATTTTAACTTATGTGTGAGACAAAAGCAAAAAAAAAATGTTTATTTGGTACAAAATTTATATTTTGGCTAGCACAGTTCCTAATATAACTTATGTGGATAGCTTAATTGAACACCATAAATATATGGAACCTTGAGTAGGGCATAAGATTTTGTGTGTTTGTCCAGAGTGATGCCCCAATAAATCCCAGAGTGATTTGAACAGTGAGTAAAAACATATATGCAAAGTCCCTTTGAAGGAATGGTGAGAAAGGTGGAAAATTCAAGTTTCCCAAGTGGAAAATTCTTGATATTCTCACAAGCAGTGGGGACAACAAAAGCAATAGGCTGAGCCCCCAATCTTGGGGTTTGTTCATATGAAACTTAACCCCACAAAGGATAGGTCAAGCCTACTTAAAATTAGGCCTAAGAGTCACCCCCAAAAGAACCTCTTTTGTTGCTCAGATGTGGCCTCTCTCTCCAGCCAACATAACAAGCAAACTCACCGCCTACCCTTATCTATGTGGGACATGACTCCCAGGGGTGTGGACCTTCCTGACAATGTGGGACAGAAATCCTAGAATGAGCTGGAACTCAGCATCAAGGGATTGAGAAAACCTCAACCAAAAGGGGGAAGAGTGAAATGAGACGAAATAAAGTGTCAATGGCTGAGAGATTCCAAACAGAGTCAAGAGGTTATCCTGGAGCTTATTCTTACGCATTAAATAGATATCACCTTGTTAGTCAAGATGTAATAGAGAGGCTGGAGGGAACTGCCTAAAAATGTAGAGCTGTGCTCCAGTAGCCATGTTTCTTGAAGATGATTGTATAATGATATAGCTTTCACAATGTGACTATGTGATTGTGAAAACCTTGTATCTCATGCTCCTTTTATCTACCTTATCAACAGATGAGCAAAACATATGGAATAAAAATAAATAATAGAGGATACAAATGTTAAAATAATTTAGTAGATTGCAATGCTAGCAATCAATGAAAGGGAGGAGTAAGGGGTATGGTATGTATGAATTTTTTTCTGTTGTCTTTTTATTTCTTTTTCTGAATTGATGCAAATGTTCTGAGAAATGATCATCATGATGAGTATGCAACTATGTGATGATATTGTGAATTAATGATTATATATGTAGAATGGAATGATCATATGTTAAGAATGCTTTTATTTTTTTGCTATTATATTTTTTAAAAATTAATTAAAAAAACAAAATAAAAGATACAGATTGGCAGAGTGGATTAAGAAACATAATCCAGCTATATGCTACTTACAAGAGACTCATCTTTGATACAAGGATACAAATTGATTGAAAGTAAAAGGATGGAAAAAGATATTCCAAACAACCATCAGCACTACCACAGCAACAGCAGAGGTAAATAATGGGGTGAGGGACAAGAGTTAATAGGAGGTTTAGATTTCCTATTTGGTGAAGGTGTGTTTATTGGGTTTCTGTCTCTTGCAAACAATGAAATTATCTAAAATTGAGAATGTTGATGGACTGTGGACTTTGGGCCCTCTACATGATGCCTGATGAATGCAGGTGGATGAAGGATGCACTGATGGAGAAGAAGATTGGTGAATGATGGTGTGTACTTATGAATGAAGGTTGTGCTGCTACAAAAAGGAAGACTGTCATGAGACATGCAACGATGTGAATGAACATGTGGGACATTTGGTGAGACAAAATAAGCCAGAAACAAAAGAACAAGAATGGTATGGTCACCTTTAGAAAATGCTTATAAGAAAACAGGGGCCTAAATTGTAAGCTTTTAGAGCAGATACATTAAGTCTGGAGTGGTGATTATTATTTCTGGATTATCAGAGGCTGATTTATATATATAACCTTTTTAGAGATAAGAATGAAACCAAACAGGTTGGGGTTAAAGTAATTCAGAACATAGGGGTAAGGAAGACAGTGTCTATATTTTAAAACCACACATACTCTTTATAACCAATGGAAGAAAGGTTTATTTGAATTGGAACTGAAATTTTCTGTAGTGCATGATCTAATTCAGCCTATCTTGTGGCTCAGTTGAACAACTGAAACAAAGGAAACAAAGAATAAGAAAGAGGTCCTTTCATCCTGTATAGGTTATTGTTATGCTTGGAAGCATCCCAGAGTATATTAAGCAAATAATCAAAAAGTATTGGCAAAGCCCCCTGAAGGAGGGGAAAAAGACTATGGAACTATTAAACTTTACCATTAGGGAATCCCCTGACACTCTGTCAAACTTTAGGGATACCCAAATCAATAGGCCATGCCTTTGATCATGAGGCTTACTCTTGTGAAGCGTATGTAGGTAGTGGAGAAGCTTAGACTACCCATAGGCATGCCTAAGAGTTACTTCTGGAGGACCTCTGTTGTTGCTCATATGTGGCCTCAGTCTCTCTAAACCCAACTCTCCAAGTGAAATCATTGCCCTCCCCACTCCATGGGACATGACATCCAAGGGTGAAAGTCTCCCTGGCAATGTGGGAGGCCAAGGATGAATCCAGACCTGGCACCATGGGATCAACAGTTTCATCCTGACCAGAATGGGGAAGAGAAGGGTAATTGATAAAGTATCCATGGCAGAGAGAGTTCAAATAGAGTCAAGTGGCTACTCTAGAAGTTGTTCTTATGCAAGCTTCAGGTAGAACTTGCTACCTCTCATAACCTGCCAACCCCCAACCAGGACCATTCCAGCCAATCCTAAAGAACATCTAGGGCAATATATAAGATTCCACAAGGGTTCCAGGCACTAGAGTAACTTTCCAGAAACCTACAACCTCCAGATGGGTCCCTGGTCCAGATATGTCCTGAAACCTACCCGTCTCTCCAGAACATCAGATAGTTCCATCTCCCTACCCCATATTAGTGACAGACACTTCCAATATTAAAAATTTAGAATTGCCATAGCCCAAACAACCCCAAAGAGAGGTATGAAAATATCAAAGGTGATGGTGGAGTTATACAGAGAAGACAGGATTTAACAAATGAATATGAATGCTGAATCATTAAATTGATATCTCTTTTAGTCTACAGTATTTTAGAGCAGTTAGAAGTAAACACCTAAAATTGTGAAACTGTAACCCATGTCAAACTCTGAAATATGTTCTACAATTAATTGTGGTGCTGTGCTTTGAAATTTATAGCTTTTTTGTATACATGTTATTGCTCACAAAAAAAGGAGGAAAAAAAGTCAATTGTGATGATAAAAATTATTTAAGCCCTCTACCATCCTATATTCTGGTGGAGCTAGAAGGAAAAATCTGAGAGGATCATATGGTAGCCCATGACAAACTCTCGGATCTGTCCTGTAATCACTTGTTGGAGAGTGCTTTGAAAACTATTGCTTTTTTTATGTTTTTGCTTTGTATATATATTATCCTATACAGTAAAAAAAAAAGTTTAAAAAAAACTTAAAAAAACAAAAGCATATCCTGCTTACTTTATACACTTGCATACTTGAAGTTACTACAAAGATCTTTGGACTGCTTTCATATATCCTAGCAAAACACAATATCGTTTGTCAAACTATTAGCTTAATTTCATTAAACAGAAACTTTCATCTTTCATTCTCTTGAAGATCTAATAGATAGGATCCTAGTTTATTTTATCATTACCCATATAAACCTAGGGAAAACATACCAACTAGAAAAAAATAGAAACAATGATAATTAACACAAGAAATGTTCTGTTTTTCTTCCTCTTTATTTCATATGATCCTACAATTATGAACAACTTCAAAAGTCTACTGATGGGACAGTGTGATGTTGACTCAGCAGCAGAATTCTTACCTGCCAGGCTGGAGACCCAGGTTCGATTCCCAGTGTCTGCCCATGCAAAAATAAAATAAACAATAAAATAAAATTTAAAAAGCCTACTGACTATCAGACTTTGGAAAATATACTATATTTGCTTAATTTGTCTCAAACATAAATCCAGGAAAACTTTTCCATAGCTCTCAAGGCCATTTTACTTTACTTCTTGAAATTTGGAAATTAGATTTTATTCCATTATCCCTATTCCAAGGCCATTTGTGTTTTAATAATTATTTGTTTACTACAGTTGCAAAGGTATTATTGGGGAAGAAAATTTAATTGGTGAGTTATCTCAGAACAGACACGGCCTATTGCACAAGATTTCCCATGTGCCTACCATTTCTAATCTCAGGCACAGTAGAAAGAATCTAAACCAAGCCTTCCCCCATCTTTTCACACCCAATCTTTCCCCCATAGCTGCCTTAACTGATAACTTCATATTTGGCCAAAGTTTAAGAAACCCTGGGGACAGGGATAGGTGAAACAGAAAGAAGGAGGCCAGTCTCTTCTCAATATGGTTTTAAGGGTTTCAATTGAAGGTGGTGAGATTTAAGTTTGACAAGGTGTCCCTACTATTAATGAGAATTCTTATGCCCTTCTTTTGTTTCCAATTATCAGATCTATTCCCCTTAAAGATGTGACCTGGATAATTGGAAAAGTCTTTTGCCATTTCCTGAGGTAGTACTCTGCTGACTTCCAGAAATTTCAGGCCCAGTTTCTTTCCAATGCCCAGGTTTGTTTATAGTAATTACAAGCACTAATCCCTTGAATACTCATGTCTAGAGGGTTTTTTGCTGATTTGAAACTGTTATTTACCTCGGAAAAGCTATATTGTTTTAATTTTAATCCAATCTTGGAGTCTGGGACCTCTTGATTAGATGTTTTCCAGGGAGATGTGATCTACCCAATTGTGCCTGTGTCCTTTTGATTGGATTACTTTTGTGGAGGATTGGCCCTGCACATTCAGATGGGTCTGCTGGTGTGGTAATTAGGGTCAGGTGTCAACTTAGCCAGGTGAAGGTGCCTAGTTCTATTGCTGTGGACATGAGTCAATGGCATGTGAACCTCATCTGTTGCTGATTACATCTGCAGTTGGCTAGGAGGCATGCATACTGCAATGAATGATATTTGATTTAATTGGCTGGAAGCTTAAATGAGAGAGCTCAACGTAGCACAGCCCAAGAAGCTCAGCATACATCATGTCAGCACTCGCAGCTCAGTGCAGGCCTTTGGAGATGCAAAAAGGAATCACCCCGGGGAAAGTTGTTGGAACCCAGAAGCCTGGAGAGAAGGCCAGCAGAGATCGCCCTGTGTCTTCCCATGTAAGAACAAACCTCAGTTGAAAGTTAGCTGCCTTTCCTCTGAAGAACTATATGTTTTTAACTAAATAAATCCCATTTTATTAAAAACTAATCCATCTCTGGTGTGTTGTATTCTGGCAGCTTTGGCAGACTAAAACAACTAGCATCCTTAAAAGTACTCATGGAGAGGAGGGAGGAGCCAAGATGGTGGCTTAGCAAGGTGTGGAATTTAGTCCTCCTCCAGAACACCTACTAAATAACCAGGAACAGTACAGAACAGCTCCTGGGGCCACATCAGTGATCAGACACACAGTGTATCCCAGTCTGGATCAGCTGGACCAGCTGCAAGCCCCCCCCCCTCAGAACCG
The DNA here is from genome assembly GCA_004026745.1 of Myrmecophaga tridactyla. Lineage (NCBI taxonomy): Eukaryota > Metazoa > Chordata > Mammalia > Pilosa > Myrmecophagidae > Myrmecophaga > Myrmecophaga tridactyla. The sequence continues at coordinate 35,747 of PVIY010022577.1, forward strand.
TGAGTTCCCTAAGCTGCGGTGGCCGGCACCTCTCCCCCACAGGCTGCTTCCCAGAGGGGAAAGGAAAGAGATATTAACAGCAGCAGGGGCTGAGCCCAACCAAACACCAATTGTGGAATTAATTAACAAATACTGACTACTAAAAATAGGCCCCCAGCTCAGGTGAACGTGGTCAAAGAGGAGTCACTGATTTTTGCCTCGGCACTAAGGGGGCAGGGCTGACGGAAAAAGAAACAGAGATTTTTGTGGTTGTGTTTCTACAGAGGCTTGGCTGCCCTTAGATACAGCAGCAAGGCTTCTCAGGCTGCAACTGCCCCAGGCATAGGCAGAAACAAGCTTCTTTGAGAGCTTGTCTGGAGCTGGTGCCTTCCCCAGGGGAGGGGTGAGACCCAACTCAGGTGGAATCCCTCCCTTAAGGAATTCAGACACCAGGGCTTAGTAATTTGAAGCCATTAAAACCAGCCTACAACCTCTCCTCTGTCTCCACCACGCCCCCAGCAGGGAGAGACTGCCAAAGTTAAAGGTACCACATCATCTTATGCTGGTGGGACCTGCAGGCAGACAAGCACCAGAAACTGGGCAGGATAAGAAAAACACAGTCCAGAGTCTTCACAGGAAAGTCTTTCAACCTGCCGGGTCTCAACATCAGGGAAAACTGACACAGGTGACTCTTTCATCCTGACAAGAGGCCAGTTTGGTCTGGGAAAATCTGGCTGAGGTCTATAATACCCAAGTAGACCCTCCTAAGGGTGGGCAGGGGGAAGGTACCATACAGGCAGGGCAAGAAACAAGAAAAAAAAAACTGAAAAATTCTCCTCTGTTAAATAAAACCTAACCTAGTGGTCCAGAAAAAGCTGAACTGAATGTCAAAGAGCGACAGACAACAAAGTCATCCAGCAAGAAAATCCTAGGTAGAAGAAGTGAAAACAATCTCCAGAATAAACTAATTAAGGAAATTAAATGCCTAGACACCAGCAAAAAATAACAAATCACACAAGGAAAATTGAAGATATGGCCCAGTCAAAGGAATAAACCAACAATCAAATGAGATACAGAAATTGAAACAATTAATTCAGAATGTACGAACAGACATGGAAAACCTCATCAAAAACCAAATCAATGAATTGAGGGAGGATATAAAGAAGACAAGGAATGAACAAAAAGAAGAAATTGAACATCTGAAAAAACAAATCACAGAACTTATGGGAATGAAAGGCACAATAGAAGAGATGAAAAAAACAATGGAAACCTACAATGTTAGATTTAGAGAGACAGAACATAGGATTAGTGAACTGGAGGACAGAACATCTGAAATCCAACAAGCAAAAGAAAATAGAGGGGAAAAAATGGAAAAATATGAGCAGGGACTCAGGGAATTGAATCACAATATGAAGTGCACAAATATATGTGTCATGGGTGTCCCAGAAGGAGAAGAAAAGGGAAAAGGAGGAGAAAAACTAATGGAAGAAATTATCACTGAAAATTTCCCAACACTTATGAAAGACTTAAAATTACAGATACAAGAAGTGCAAAATACCCCAAAGAGAATAGATCCAAATAGACGTACACCAAGACACTTACTAATCAGAATGTCAGAGGCCAAAAAGAAAGAGAGAATCTTGAAAGCAGCAAGAGAAAAGCAATCCATCACATACAAGGGAAGCCCAATAAGACTGTGCGTAGATTTCTCAGCAGAAACCATGGAGGCAAGAAGACAGTGGGATGATATATTTAAATTACTAAAAGAGAAAAACTGCCAACCAAGAATTCTATATCCAGCAAATTGTCCTTCAGAAATGAGGGAGAAATTAAAACATTTTCAGGCAAAAAAATCACTGAGCGAATTTGTGACCAAGAGACTGGCTCTGCAGGAAATACTAAAGGGAGCACTAGAGGTAGATATGAAAAGATAGAAGAGAGAGATGTGGAGAAGAGTGTAGAAAGGAAGACTATCAGTAAAGGTAAAAAGAAGAAAAATTAGATATGACATATAAAATCCAAAAGGCAAAATGGTAGAAGAAAGTACTACCCGTACAGTCATAACACTAAATGTTAATGAATTAAACTCCCCAATCAAAAGACATAGACTGGCAGAATGGATTAAAAAACAGGACCCTTCTCTATGCTGTCTACAGGAAACACATCTTAGACCCAAGGTTGAAAGTGAAAGGTTGGGAAAAGATATTTCATGCAAATAATAATCAGATAAGAGCAGGAGTAGCTATACTAATACCAAACAAATTAGACTTCAAATGTAAAACAGCTAAAAGAGACAAAGAAGGACAATATGTATTAATAAAAGGAACAATTCAATAAGAAGGCATAGCAATCATAAATATTCATGCACTGAGCCAGAATGCTCCAAAATACATGAGGCAAACACTGAAAACACTGAAAAGGGGAATAGACACATCTACCATAATAGTTGGAGACTTCAATTCCACACTCTCATCAATGGACAGAACATATAGACAGAGGATCAGTAAAGAAACAGATAATTTGAATAATACAATAAAAGAGCTAGACTTAACAGACATTTATAGAACATTACACCCCCACAACAGCAGGATACACCTTTTTATCAAGTGCTCATGGATCATTCTCAAGGATAGACCATATGCTGGGTTACAAAGCAAGTCTCAATAAATTTTAAAAGATTGAAATCATACAAAACACTTTCTCAGATCATAAAGGAATGAAGTTGGAAATCAATACTAGGCAGAGTGCCAGAAAATTCACAAATATGTGGAGGCTCAACAACACACTCTTAAACAAGCAGTGGGTCAAGGAAGAAATTACAAGAGAAATCAGTAAATATCTCGAGGCAAATGAAAATGAAAACAAAACCTATCAAAACTTATGGGATGCAGCAAAGGCAGTATTAAGAGGGAAATTTATTGCCCTAAATGCCTATATCAAAAAACAAGAAAAGGAAAAAATCGAAGAATTAACTGTCCACTTGGAAGAAGTAGAGAAAGAACAGCAAACTAACCCCAAAGCAAGCAAAAGGAAAGAAATAATGACGATTAGAGCAGAAATAAATGAAATTGAGATCATGAAAACAATTTAGCAAATCAACAAAACCAGAAGCTGGTTTTATGAGAAAATCAATAAGATTGATTGACCTTTACTAAGATTGACAAAAAGATGGGAGAGATTGCAAATAAATAAGATCAGAAATTGAAGAGGAGACATAACCACTGACCCCACAGAAGTAGAGGAAGTAATGACAGGATACTATGAACAACTTTATGTTAATAAACACAACAATGTACATGAAATGAACAACTTTCTAGAAAGGCATGAACAACCAACTTTGACTCGAGAAGAAATAGATGACCTCAACAAACCAATCGCAAGTAAAGAAATTAAATCAGTCATTAAGAAGCTCCCCAAAAAGAAAAATCCAGGGCCAGATGGCTTCACAGGTGAATACTACCAAACATTCCAAAAAGAATTAGCACCAATCCTGCTCAAACTCTTCAAAAAAAATTGAAGAGAAGGGAAAGCTACCTAACTCATTCTAAGAAGCAAACATCACTCTCATACCAAAGCCAGACAAAGATATTACAAAAAAGGAAAACTACAGACCAATCTCGCTAATGAATATGGATGCAAAAATCCTCAACAAAATTCTTGCAAATCGAATCCAGCAACACATTAAAAGAACGATACATCATGACCAAGTAGGATTCATACCAGGTATGCAAGGATGGTTCAACATAAGAAATCAATTAATGTAATACACCATATCAACAAATCAAAGCAGAAAAACCACATGATCATCTCAGTTGATGCAGAAAAGGTATTTGACAAAATTCAACATCGTTTCCTGTTAAAAACACTTCAAAGGATAGGAATAGAAGGGAACGTCCTCAAAATGATAAAGGGAATATATGAAAAAACCACAGCTAACATTATCCTCAATGGGGAAAAACTGAAAAATTTTCCCCTAAGATTAGGAACAAGACAAGGATGTCCACTATCACCACTGTTATTCGACATTGTGTTGGAAGTTCTAGCCAGAGCAATTAGATAAGAAGAAGAAATACAAGCATCAAAATTGGAAAGGAAGAAGTTAAACTTTCACTGTTTGCAGATGATATGATACTATATGTCGAAAACCCTGAAAAATCCACAGCAAAACTACTAGAGCTAATAAATGAGTAAGCAAAGTGGCAGGTTACAAGATCAACACTCAAAAATCTGTATTGTTTCTATATACTAGTAAGGAACAATCTGAGGGGGAAATCAAGAAAAGAATTCCATTTACAATTGCAACAAAAGAATAAAATATTTAGGAATAAATTTAACTAAAGAGACAAAAGACCTATACAGAGAAAACTACAAGAAAGTATTAAAAGAAATCACAGAAGACCTAAAAAATGGAAGGGCATACCGTGTTCATGGATTGGAAGACTAAATATAGTTAAGATGTCGATGTCAATTCTACCCAAATTGATTGACAGATTCAATGCAATACCAATTAAAATCCCAAAAACTTACTTTTCAGAACTAGAAAAACCAATAACAAAATTTATCTGGAAGGGCAGGGTTCCCTGAATAGCTAAAAGTATCCTGAGGAAAAAAAAATGAAGTCAGAGGTCTCACGCTACCTGACTTTAAGGCATATTATGAAGGGACAGTGGTCAAAACAGCATGGTACTGGCATAAAGATAGATATACTGACCAATGGAATAGAATAGAGTGTTCAGATAGAGACACTCTCATCTATGGACAATTGATCTTTGATAAGGCAGTCAAGCCAAATCACCTGGGACAGAACAGTTTCTTCAATAAATGTTGCCTAGAGAACTGGATATCCATATGCAAAAGAATGAAAGAGGATCCATATCTCACACCCTATACAAAA
>PVIY010022578.1:0-40776 GCA_004026745.1 Myrmecophaga tridactyla
CCTATATACAAAGCATAGCATGGTTTACTCTTAAATTGTAAATAAATATTAACACATATATAAACAGAAAACATATTTAAGACAGGAATTATAATAATGATGATAAAAACAGTATAAGCATAAATAAAACTATATTTAGCACATTACAGTTATTCTTTTATTTAATTATCAAAATAAGCTTAATGTAATTAGAAACTTTTTATATATTAATATTAATTTTTAAATTAATTAGAAAATTATGTTTAAAGAGCCTAAATAACTTGGCAAAACTAGAAAGTGAAAGAGCTGGGGTTCCTTTACACTATAAATCGAAAAAGGCTTTCTTCTTACTTTGATATATAATATTATAAAATTACTTTCCTGCTTTCGGTTTTTACTACAGAATGCATAACAACAAACTTCTAGATATATTAGTTAGTTTAGAACAGTATATTGTTAATCCAATGCTTCCTCAAAATCAGATTCTAAAATACGAAAACTGTAGTTCAGTTATCTTCTTGAGAGTTTTTTTTTAATTACACAGGATATTTACAGAATGTGAAATATTAGGGGAATTTAAATATGTTTACCCAAGCTTTAAACTTCTTCATTTTATCGTGTATTTCTGAAGTGAGTGAAAAATATGAAAGAAAGAGAAAACAGAATAGAACAAAGCAGCAAGACCAAACAGATAGAAGTAGAAAAGGAGTGAAGCAGAGTGGGAGAAAAAAAGACAGCAAATGGCAGTCCTCATCAAAATTTTATGATTTCCTTTCATTTTTCATTCCTTTAATTCTGCACCTTTAGTAACTCTAATATACTGTACTATCTTCATTCAGATCACTTCATAAATTAAGTCCCTCCTTCCAGTTTCCCACCAGACACTTCAGCATTAACATTTTGTCTAAGAATGCTTCTTAGGTATAAAGACAATGGGAAAGCAGTGAACAAGGCAAAGAGAAAGAAGCCACCTTTACAACTAATAAGGCAAATCCACCATTTTAATCTGTTGTTTTATATTTTCTTTTTTTGGTTGGACAAACATGGAGTATTCCTAGCCAGCTCCTCATAGCCTGTCAACATTCTAATACTTCATAATTTATAAAACAGCTTTCTTTCCCCCAAAGCTCAATATGCTTTACAGATATCTCATTGATGCTCACAATATTCCTTCGGGGAACTTAGGCAAGAAGAATTATTATAGGTTTTACTGGAGAAAAAAAAAAGACTGACGCAATAAGAATCCATTTTCACCACTGAGTTCCAGAGACTCTGAACTTCAAATCTAGTGTTGTGACCTCCCCTACTGCAGAGACTATAAAGAAAGATGAGTAAGGCTGAGTCTTGGCACACAGGAAGTTAGAATTACAGGGGGAAGAAAGGTGGGTATACGAGTAGCTATTAAAAGCCTATAACATCTCCACCTGGATGTCTAATAAACCCCAGTTGAACATGGTGTCCAAAAAAAAAAAAAAAAATTCCTTGATTTTCTCCTAAAACCACTTTTTTACCCCACTATTCTCATCTCAGTAACAGGACTCTAATGCACCTATTTGATAAAGCCCCATGCTGGTAGCTAGTCTTTTCCCCCACTTCCCTCATCTGCAAGTCCTACAGGCTCTGCTTCAAGATTAATCCCAAACAGATGTACTTCTATCCTTCTCTGTGATGCCACTCTAGTTTACATAGCTATCACCTATCCTAACAGTCTGATAATAAGACACAGTGGGAAATTTACCAACATCTACTACTGTAGCCCCCTGATGTTATGACATTATCATCCTCCAATGTCTGCAATAACCTTCCTTCCATTCCTGCCCCTCTCTCCATCACAACCCACTCTTAATAAAGTAGGAAGAGCAATATTTTGAAAAACTTCGTTGTTATTTTTATCAGGCATACATGTCAGTATAAAAAACCTCCCAGTCCCTAGGCATGTAATACTCCTCAGAAGTTACTGCTTTTAATTCAGTTGGTATGTATCTTGATATATACCTACATATACATGTATATGTGTGTGTAAAAAACATGTTATATGTATATAATATACTATGTCTTGATATTATGTTTTAGACATTTATTCATTAATCTCTTAGAAAGATGAGAATATGGCTCTCTTTTTCAATTCCCCACCAGAAACCACATACTCACTTCCTATAATTTCTATTCCTATTCCTATGCCTATATATATGCAACATGTTATGCAATTTTAGTTGTGGTAATATTCAGTATTTACATTATTTATGACTGCCCTAATGCTGCTTATAGCTAAGTCAAACATGCTTAATTATTCTAATAATAGTTCAATTAATTAATTATTCAATTAATAATAAAAATCTATAATAAATTCTACCCCAAGTTGCCTCACAACTGTGTGATTCTCCTTTAAATAAATCCAAGCACATTACATAGTCTCTCAATCTCATTTTTTTGAAGAAACTTCTACTAAGTCCTCTCTCCTAGTTTAACTTAATGCCTGGTACACAGTTATCATCCTGACATCCTCCTCTGCCATTTTCCCAAAGATTCTCTTTGCCTCTCTTTAGTATCTATTAACCTGTCTTATTAACACCATGTTTTCCTCTTTCTTGATTTACTCCACTTTTTGTGGAATATTTCCATCAGTAGTTTCCTGAGAAGGAGAGAATAAAAGGTACATTTTTTAACATCTCGTGTATCAGAAAATGTCTTATTCTTTCCTTACTTCTACTTTGTAATTTAGCTGAGTATAATACTCAAGTTTGGAAAGTATTTTTGCTCAGAATTTTGAAGACATTGCTTTATTGTCTTCTGAAGTTCTGGAAATCATGGTAATTCTGATCATTGTGTGAAACATTTTTGTTTTAATTCTAGAAGCTTTGTCTGGAATATTCTGAGATTTTAAAATAATATACCTTGACATTGAGCATATTTTTATCTGTTCTACTGGTGAATCCTTTCAACCTAGCAATTCATAACTTTCAGATCTGAAACTTATTTCCTTGGCAATTTCTACCTCTACATTTTCTCTTCTGTGAATTGATATCGTTTAGAGAATGGACCAACTGAAGAAGAAGCTGACATTTTTTCTTCTCTTTTCTCTACCATTTCCTCTTTGTCTTTATGCCCTACCTTCTGGTAACTTTCCTCAACTTGATAATACAATCTTTTTTAGTTGGCATTATATTCGAGCTTTCATATTTTAATCTTACAAGATCTCTATTTTATTCACTTTATTTGATCCCATTCTTAGGTTTTGGTGCAGTATTTTCCATTATCTAACTGAAGATATTAATGATTTTTAAAGTTTTTTTTTTTTAATTCCTGCATAATCTCAGTTTCAACCATTCCACCACCTTTAATTGTAAACCCTGCAGTGATGTTCTTTAAAGAATAAATTATGCTTTTCCCATGTTAAAACTCTCCAATATCATCTCATTGTACTTAAAATTAAACCCAAATATCGCACCATGGGCTAAAATGTCATAAGTGGTTTGGCCCTTGGCTACCTATCCATATTTGCTTCATCTTACCATACCATAGCTAAGAGAACTGAAATGTATCTGTTCAATGAATGATTGAAGCAAGATTAATATCCAAGTTTACATAGTCTTGAATTCATCAATTTCCCATTCACCACACCATTTATTTGCTAATGCAAGATTTTCCATTGATTTTCCACATCACTTCTTCTTATGTACCACTAAAGGTTTGTCTTCCTGAAGTGAGGCCTAATCACCAAATCTTACTCTTAAACCATTCTGAGCCTTCGGAAGAAGAGTAAAGGTCTCAGTCTGGTATTCAAGATTCTCCTAAATATGAGTCCAATCTATCTCTCCAGTCTTGCTCAAAAGGTGGCTCCTTGTGGAAAAGAATAGAATGATCTCATCTCCCTGTTTTATCAGTGATTGGGACTAGATGATTGAGCGCTCTGCATTAGAAAACACTATGGAGGATGTTCTCCCACTGAAAAGGCCATTTGTTTAATGTTGGGTAGTGGAACATGTGTTCCTTCAAACATTTTAGAAAGATATTTGCTCAAACTAGTTCCACAACCTCCTTGTATATCGGGAAGACAGGGAAGAGAGGTTTAAAGGTTGGCTTGAGAAATGAGAGTATACATGGAAACATCAGGACAATTGAGCTTGAACCTACAATGACAGGTATAATCCAAAGAAAAATAGACTGAAGATTGGTAGATATACCAGAGTCTTACTTTATTGACAAGCTCAAAAGTAAAAAAAAAAGGATAGAAATAAGGACACAATTTGCCAGTCCATTTTTTATGTCTAGTCCTAGATAGTTCTTGAATACTTCAAGAGGAATGCCCTTCTAAAGTGCTTCTACCCTCAATGACAGCACCATCATCTCTCATCTGAGTGCCTAAAATAGCTTCCTAATTGAACTCCACACATAGAACTTGTCTAGTTCTAATGTATTCTTTATCCAGCATCAGAGTGATCTTAAAATCCAAATCTGACCATGACACTCTCCTATTGAAATCCTTTAAATATCTTCCAGTTGTTCTTGGGATAAAACCAAAATCTTTAACTTGGGTTATGGACGTCTTACATCATTCTGCCTGGGCTAAGTCTACAGTCTTTTTATATTTATTACTCATCTTCTTTGCATGCTCCAGTTGCTAATTCCAGTTCACCCATCAGAAAACAGCTTAAATGTCACTTCCCTAGGGAAACTTTCTTTGACCTAGTGATAAAGTTAAGCAGTCATCACATTTTCCTGAGGTACACTGCACTTCCCTTTGACAGCATATATCACCTGTCATTTTTGTTTCATAGGTGCCATCTCTAGATTGTAAGACACATGAAACAGGAGGCTTAGCATCACATCTGGTATATAATGTATACTTAATATCATTGTTATAATAATAATAGAAATAAACATTTTTTGAATGCTTATTATATACCAGGTGCTGTTTTAAGTGCTTAAGTTATTTAACCCTATTTTAGAGCTTAGGAAACTGAGGCACAGAGTGATTACAGGATAGATTCAAATCCACAAGGCAGTGAAGACAACTGGTTCTTGGGTCAGACTAGTGGGTTTATGACAGAGCTCTGCCATTTATCAACTGTGTAATCTTGGACAAGTGATGGGTAATAACAATATTTATCTCATAAAGTTGGGAGGATTAAATGAGTTAAGACATTTAAAGATATCAAGGCATTGGGCGATGCGATGGTGGCTCAGTGGTAGAATTCTCACCTGCCATGCCGGAGACCTAAGTTCAATTCTGGTGCCTGCCCATGCAAAAAAAAAAATGTATCAAGACATTAAATGAGTAAAGACATTTAAACATGTTAGCAGTTATTATTAATATTATTCTATGCCTACTTTGCTAATATTTTGAATGATCTAGAAATGAGGGGAAAATAAAAGCAATTATTCATCTCCCATAATATTCAAAATATGTTTTGTGACAGTGTGGCTCATTTACTTCAGGATGCTATTTCTAATTTTCACTCACTGAGATTTTTTTGCACAGCAGTCCCCAGTAGCTTAAATGGCCTACTTGGGAATAAAATGGGCAGCCTTTTTCAGATATACTTGTTATAGCAATTAGCTATGGTGCTTGGTCATCACCATACAGAGTGGAACTGTTAGCTATCTTGCAGGAAATCTGAGATCTCCTCAATGAACTGGGCATTTTATAGCATCTGGAGTCAATGCATTAGAAAAAAAATGCTCACCAATGATAAAGTGAGAGGCAATATAATTTAGTATTTTAGTCTCCCATGGGTGTGAGGTGTTTCCTTCCTCACATTCTCTACATTTTTCAGATAATAGGTCGTTTTAAGGAGCATGTCCACAAAATTATATTCCTGAATTCGTTTTACCACAATTTTCTTAGATTAGAAAACTTGTATATTCAATTTTATATCCTCATCTGATAAGATTAATGTCATGGAGAGTTTACCAGTATAAATGAAAGCTCTACCCTGTTTCTAACTGTGAAAATATAATAGCAGAGTTTGGTGTACCCTTCAATGTGCCTGGAAACTATAGTAGTTCTGCAATACCTGATAAGTGAAAAACAGCCCTTCTCTGTCACCTAAAGAGAGTTTATTATCTGCTCCATTAGTGTCACACTTACTAAAAGTGAAACACCTTCTAAGGGCCTTTTAGAACTGCTCTTCAATTTCTTTTACCCACAGTGTATTATTTTCTTATTCTGAGAAGTGTTCACTTGAGACTTGCAATTTGCTTAGGTGAAACTAGTTGCTATAACTATATGACCATAGCTAAATTAGAAGTATTTGTACATTTTATTAAAATAGTGTAGGTCTAGACTAGACATTGCTTACTGATTGATTGCCTATGAAAGTAGCTAATTCAAAGGAATTAGCATTAAGTCTATATAAGAGTTTACAGTAACAAATGAACTATAAGTAAAGCAGTTCAGGCTCTTAAAAATTATAAGACAGAGTTACTAAAGAAATAGATAGGGAATTCTGAGAAAATTACAATCTTATGCAGTTCTGTTTGTTTTCATTAATAGTTCTGATCTATTTTTCTGCCTGAGTCTAATATCTATTGGGACATAAGAGATACCTTGGTTCTGTGAAAGCTTAGCTGAGACCATGTTTGTAATACCTCAAAACCATGGATGCTGGGAAGAATTTGGCATTGAAAAATCTGTATATTCCCAGAGTTATTTGATATTGTCTTTTATCAATATAACTTAATTGACCTGTATTTCTGGCATCCACTATATTTAAATGGTGCAGAAGTACAGATTTTAGACTATTCCTGTATCACACTTGAAACTAGAGACTAGTGGAAATATATGCATAGATCTTAAAACAAAGCTGAATCTACTGAAGTCCACATGCAGCCATTCAAGAACAGAAGGAAAACAATAATGAAAGGATTCCAACAACAATGAAAAGGAATCAAAAACATTAACCTCACCTTGGATAAAAGTGATGAAAACAGTGAATAATTCAGTTGAATATTCAGTGAATAATCAAATAATAACCTTGATCTTACACACACACACACATACACTCTTACATATTTAAATGTGAATGCATAATGATACATTATATGAAGATATAGAATGTAAGTATTATAAAGAACTCAAGAAAAAAAGGATATATTGTAAGGGATATTCTGATCAGCTTTAGATAAAATGAAAACACTCAAGGAACTGCTACATGGTATGAAACTATTAGTCGATTATGCCATAGCAAAAAATGACTGTAATCCTAAAAGATTTCCAATTTGTCTCACCTTTCCTATCAATATCAAGTGTGAATATTTCATTCTTCAAACTGCATCTTCCCCTATTCTTCAATTTTGTTATTTTGTTTTATCTACCTAAGCCTAGTGAATGATTATCATGGATAAGAGTATATTGTATTCCTCTTGTTTGTATGACAAAAGTTGAACCTGATGGATTTATGAGATTACCTCATAGTGTCCTAAGGAAATCATACACAAGAAAGGTAAATACATTTTGCTTTTCAAAAACATGGAAGAATAAAGAAAAGGACTCCATATGGTGAGGCGGGTATACTGATAGTGATGGCCATATGCATTCAGTTCAGCACAACAGCTAAGTGAGACAGTAGAAAAGGGTCAGAGGTAAGGTGCTCCTTAAAGGGAAGGCAAGAGAAGCAAGAAAGCATTGAAGATTAGCCCTAAAACATATCCTCGAGCTGACTCTGAAAACTAAATCTTAATAGCCAATGTAGTCCAATAAGAAGTACAAGAAATTTTACTTTCTTCATTTTCAAAAAAACTGAACTTTCCTTCTAGCTGGGACCCCATTCCATCTAGAAGTACAAAATATCATCTTTCTAATTAAGGCTGAAACCAAACCCTTCAGGGTAAACTCAGTGTGTTTAGGTTTCATTTCCCTTCCTCTTCTTCTCCCCAGTGCAACACCTTGGTTTTAAATGTGCTTGTGGAATGCCATACCTAAAGAAAGAAATGTCTTAGCAATTGTGGGAAAAGGCCTCACAGTTTTTCGGGGATCTCCTTCCCAGAGAGCATTTACAGTTATCTTACTCTTCCATTCATTTCCACCTGTGTTCCCCCTCCTGAAGTCAGAAGATGTTTATTTCTTCTGAGAGGATAGGCAGTTCTGTTGGACTACACAGTCTTCCAGTCTTTCTGCCTTACACCTGGACCACAGCTTTAGAATGTAAAAGCCAAGAACCTTATATCTTTGTTCTCTGGTTATGTGGTGATCAGCTTCTCCAAAATAATGGGTAGTTCATGCCTAACAGTTGAAATGGGGGAAGGTCAAGGGACAAAAATAAAATGTGAAACACACACACACACACCCCTAATAATCCCTGGAACAATTTACATTATTAGCTAGTCAAATTCTGCCTTCTCCCATTAAATCTTTGCATCTATATAAAGAAATGGTACTTTTCATACAGATGCCCCCTCCCCACTGAACCCCTTCAAAGAAGGTAGGTAATAAGCCCTCTCAGGAATTATTGTTTCAGAAAAAAATATCCACCTACAAAATAATACATGAAAGCATGGGTGTTATATCTCTGGGCCTCCTATAGTCATGTGCCAAGGACGTTGTCTTGTAAAATGCATACTTCCCTCTAAACATGTTATTCCAGGGATTGATTAAAAAAGCAATGTGAATTAGTCTTTGGAATAGGCAAATATATATTTTAATAAGCTCTGTTGTATGATATAATAAGTTATGCCCTATGTAATATATACTTGGTAATTTTCATTTAAAAATTGCAATACGTTTTGAATAAAATTTGATAAACATTCACTTACCCTCATTAAAGATAGTTGATGGCATTTAGAAAAAATGGAAAAACCAAGACAGGAAAGGTAGATGATTTATTTAAAGCACAGTATTGCTTGTGCTCAGTATTGAAAGTAAAATGTGAATTATTCACTGAGCATTAAACTAGTCAACAGGGTAATACATAAATGCCTAGTGAGAAGATGCCATGAAGGTTCTTGAATAAATCCTCTTACTTTTTTGCAAACTGGTATCTTTATATAACAATATGGTGGGGTTTTTTTTTTGCATGGGCAGGCACTGGGAATCAAACCTGGGTCTCCAGTATGGCAGGCAAGAACTCTGCCTGCTGAGCCACCATGGCCTGACCTATATGCTGTTATTTTAATACATGTGTTGCTTGGAATCTTCTATATTTACTTAAATATAAGCTTATATTTATTTAAATAAAATCAAATCAGAATCATAAGCATTTACTAAATGGGACGGACCTGACATCTTCATAACCCATTTTACTTCTTTCATGCAGAACTCTGGTACTGAAACTATCTTAATCAGAATTAGAGATACCTAAAATCTTAAAAGAACTCTATAAAAATAAACTTCACAATGTCCTTAGTAGAATACTCTAGCAAAGCTTAATTGGCCCAGCCATTTATTGACTCAAAGTCCACTAAAAGTTGGCTATTAGACCATGGTTTATAGGGACACCACTTCAGCCCACAGCACTCTTGCACTCTGCATGGTGATCTATACAAATGACCTTTTGGACTTTCTGGACTTTTTAACCCAGTATAACATACACAGATGCATACAAGGTATCTTTCACCTCAACTCTTCAAGATTCAAGATTCTCTCTCAAGATTTTATAGCTTCCAAAAATTCTCTCTCTCTCTCTCTATATATATATATATTTCTATATATATATATATATAGAAACAGGTGGGGGGAGGAAAAAGAGAGACAGAAGGAGGGGGGGACCTAAGAGCAGTGATGCTTTCATTGCAAAATAAGTATGTAATTTAAAATAAATTATAATTTTAAAATACAATTTGAAAGCTGATTACACATTGCAAAATATATTCTTCTGGAAATAAATGGAGATAAAGTATTCAGAGAAAAAACACATAAGCATTTTTTTGTTTTACTTCAGGTTAAATTTTTTTAAGCTTAAATAAATTAATCTAAAAATTCTGCCTTTTATCCAAGAGCTGGTTTTTGCAAAATGTACTGCATAGTGAATACAAAGTACTCAGGATATAGTTTCTGTACTTAAAAGCCAAGTAGAGATCTGAATTTATATAACCATATGGTAAGTAAAAATGTGACTTTCACACAATGGAAGTAATAAAAAGTGCTTTGGAAGAGTAAGAGGAAGGTGCAATTAATGCCACAGCAGTGGTGAAATTTTCACTGGGGCTTGAAGACAAGGTAGGATTTTACCAGGCAAGAACAAATGTGGCAGATGCGACTGCAGCCCAAGGACACTTTCTGAAAAGGCACAAAGAATACCAGTTGATACATATACTATGGAAACATCAAGAATTTTCTTTGGGCGAGGAGCATATTTCCATCTCTGTCTTTTACCTAAATTGTAAAGAGTTTTCATAGGACAGTTAACAGTCAGACGTACCAAACTTCAAATTTTGGAAGCAATCATTTAAAATCTATTTTGTGAAATGTCACAGTGATAGGACTGCTGGTAATTTCTATCCACGTCTTACTTAACTCTCCAAGTTGATCTCGTCTAATCAGTTGCTTTTTTTTATTTCTTTTTTCAGCAGCTCTTGGACACAAATCTAAGTTGTTGAAAGACTATGATCATAAAAGTCTATGCTTTCGTAGCATTAAGAACAAAAAGAGGAAAGCACTAGAAACCAAGAAGCAGATCTATAACATTCATCCCAGCAGGTCCTGCCAATAGATCAGCAGCATCTTTTTTTTTTTTAAATTTGCATATGGGCAGGAGGCACCAGGGATCAAACTCCAGACCTCCAGCACAGCAGGTCAGAGCTTTGCCTGCTGAGCCACGGCAGCCACCTGATCAGCAGCATCTTGAGGCACATAACTTATGGTTAATCAATTTCTGCCTTAATACTAAGATTTGCATTGTCATGGAAGTTAAATGTTATGAATGATCCCAGAATTCTATCCTACTGCAATTCCAGGCCAAAAGACCCCTGAAGAGAAAGCATACCATATTTTCTGTGTCTTTTAAAATCTTTATCTAAGTGGATAATACTAGGCTTGCAAGCCATATGAAAATCTCACATCAATTCAAGGGTCATAAAATTAAGAGAGTAATAATATTTTGACAGTTTTTATATTTATAGTAAAAGGATATTAAAAATGTTTTACTAACTCAGTTTTAATTGAAACCTCAATTGCCAAGAACAATGTAATACACGACAGTTACATTACATTCTGTTCCAGGGGTCAGCAAACTTTTCTGAAAAAGGCCATAAAGTCTTTGCAGCCCATAAAGTCTTTGTCTCAACTACTCAGCTGTGCCATATTACAGCCAAAACAGCCATTGATGAAATTTAAGTAATTGAGCTTGACTGTGATCCAATAATACTTTACTTATGGACAGTGAAATTTGAATTTCGTGTGATTTTCAAATGTCACAATTGTCTTTTTAAACCATTAAAAATGTAAAAATCATTCTTAAAGTGTAGATCATACAAAAATAGACAGTGAGCTAGATTTGGCCAGCAACTACAGTTTATCAACTTCTATTCTATAGTGGGGAGCCAGACCATCTATGTAGGACATGCTAAGAGATTATAAAGTAAATTCTACCTGCATTGTGATCATCACCTCCAAGATAAATAAGTTATAGAGATTGAATGGTTTGAGAAATATAACTTTTAAAGAGGATTGTTGGAAATCTGTAGCATATCCTCTGTTCTCCTCCATAGAAGGAAAAACTTTCTAACTTCAGGAAAGAAAGATTGAGAAAGTTAAAGAGGCTGAGAAAATTTCTTAGAGGAGAGTGTTCAGTATGTTGTGCTATTTCCCCACATTCCAAATATAAGGGAAAGAAAGCACTGCTTCTTCCAACCCAAACCTAGTACAGGAGATCATGTGTTTGCCCTAAACTTTTGACTTGACATGGTAAAGTGAAAAGCAAGAAGCCCTAGTAGACCACTGTACTCTATCTATGGAAAAGTAAGGATGCATGTGTTTTCATTTAAGCCAACTGACCCCAAGAAAGGGACCTGGGCTTAATTCATCTTCAAGTACTCAAGAAAGCTACCCAAAGAGGCAAAGAGACCCCAACCAAGGAAATATGTGTCGGGTCACTGTTGAAAATTAGGTGCTGGGCATCTGTGAGGCAAAATTGATAGCCCATAGAAGACCAGACAAAAAGCCTCTCCTGCCCCAAGAAAGATGCAGTCAGAGTTGCAGGGCAGGAATTAATTAGAAAACCCAGAAGTACCTTCTGTGAGAGCCAAAAGCGTACACCTTCCAAGTTAAGAGAAAACCAATGCCAGAGTATTATTCTAACAGCTGCCTCAGCCTGTGCCACTTTTTCCTTCAGAGAGATGTAAGGAAGAAGGAAGCAAGAAAGGAAGAAACAGACAAAAGTCTGACACTCTCCCTTTCCCCTTCTAGGTTTCTAAGCCCTAAGTCTACCCAAGATGGGACTTATATGATTCTCTTACTGAAAGGAGAATTTCTCCTAATGAGACCATTCACTTTTGAATCTAAAAGGAAGTGGAAAACGTTCATAAGCCGAACCATAAAAACTGTGATTCACCTGATTTTACCCAAGGGCAGAGAAAGAATTATTTAACAGAGAAAGTTAATTTGGTTAAGGTTGGGATTTAGCAGGGAGTAGCAGAAAAGAATGAAGTTAGTTTCTGTTTGAAACCTATTGGTTCCATCTTGGTTAATAGCAATTGGTAAAACTCTTATAATAATTATTTTTTCATTTGTACTTTTTAATTCCCTGGAATTGGCATGGTAATGGCTAAATTTCTTGAAAGCAAAGAAAATTATTTTAAATTTTGTACACTGCCCTATGTCTTAATCACACTTTGGTTTCATATTGACATAACATGCTCTCCTTGCATTGGTAGTACACAATGATTATTTCAAAAGCAATGTCAATATTCTCTAAGTAAAAGGGATAAGAGAATTTAATGAATTTCCCAAAGCAGACTACTTTCCAACAGTGACTGTAATATCAAATATATATTTTTCTGAACTTTTCAGGTAGAAATGAATCATTCCTCACTTAGTATTACTTATAAAAGGAAATATGTAGCATTTTCAAGATCTATTTTTTGACATTGTCCTCAATTTATTATATTTATAGTGAAATATATATTTGACACTCAGTAAAAGGCATTCACATTTTCCTATATTTTGAGACATTGCATAAATGCAGGCTTTTTTACCGTTTCTAGGAGAGCAAGGATTTGGACTGAGGTTCATTTCACAACCTTCCCTTCAAAGAAAATTAAACCAGATGGACTATCCAAATTCCTGAAGAGGATTTATTTTGTTGGTACCTATCCTAGGAAACTTTCTATGCCTAGAATGAGTATAAGATTCATTCTCCAAAACAATGTGAAAGGAAGTGTTATTGACTGTTATATCAATGACATTTGTGTGAACTGTGACTGCTCGACAAATTGGATATATGGCCACCTCAGCTGTAATTGAAAGACTGTAAGTAAAGTTCTTTTAAACAAATCACTACCTACCAATCATGCACACTTAAACAAGTATCTTCAGAAGTTAGCAAAAATCTATATTCCTCATACATGCATTTCCAGATAAAGCATTGTAGACTCTGGAAGTGTTTTCCTTATACTCAATTGCATCATAGGCATAATATTTCACCTTGATAAACGCTATGTTTTATGATGGTTCTCTTTACGACTTTCAAACTCAGAACTCCAAACAAATAACAAGAACCTCAAGATGTGGGTTACTGCTGCTTTTTAATTTCTTTAATGGATGTCAGTAAATATCAAGGAGCTGGGAGGGAAAATATGCACTTTAGGCAAAGGTAGAGTTGCTGTGCCGCTTGTGCTGTCTTTTCATTTTACTAGATGGCTTGGGATTTAGGAAATTAAACATTTCAAAGATTAAAAGGACTTGGGAAAATGATTTAATAATTATTACAATAATTTCCACAACCTACTTCACAGGAAGATGTAGGTCTCATTAAATTCAGCCACAGATGAGTGAGCTGCAAAGATGCGGCTCAGCACCCAGAACAAAGGTGACTTGCTGAAGTTAGAAGCAAAGAGAATAAAAGCTCTTTTCATCAGTTCCTGTGAGCAAAGACACTGAGACAAATTCCTTGCATTGAAATTATGTCTAATTAGTTAATGGATATGTTAGCGGGCAATGTTGCTAAGTTTTTTTATATAAATAATTTCCCCATTCCTTTGCTTGTTGAAGGAATTTCTTTATAACTTGTAAATTTTTCAAATTGCCCTCAAGACTCAAAGCAGCTTGAACTTTACAGGAAATCACCTTTCCAAAGAGACTCCTAGAATTGATCTTTATCTCATAGGAGAAATTCAGGATTCTTTAAAATGAGTGACTGGGAACTTCAACCTTTTCAAGCCTGGGGATTGCTAATGAATATTTCTCCCTGTGGCTGCTCCTCAACACTGAAAGGCTACTTACCTCTACTTTCTCTGTATCACTTCTATAACTTTTATTAGAAATGAGAGAAATGCTCAGTCCCAAGAATCACTATCTATCTCTTTTGTGTAAACCCATTCCGCTCCGTCTCCCATTTCCTTTAATGGCTATTCCAATCCTCAGAAATCTCCTCAAGCCTATGCAATCAGAAAACAGTCTTTTCTACTTCATGAAAATGTTGAGCCCTGACTTACTCCTTTCTCCTGCACCTGTACAAGTCATCATGTCTTTATCCCTCACAACTTCCACTCTTCTGTGTCCTAGGAGCAAGGCAAACTTCTCCCATCTAAAAAATGAAATAGAATAATATCAAGCTAATGAACTTTTTGCTCAATTCTGTCAACTTTCTAGTACATGTACACACTCTCTCTCTCTATGGCCAAAGGCCCTGAAAAATAATCTAAAATAAAAAATAATAATAAAACTCTACATTTTCCCGTTCTTCAAGTCTCTGATATCATACTTTTAACTTCACTTCTCTTCTGAATTTTCTCCTGCTAAAGCCTCTAATTTTCATTCATATCCATTCATTTGAACCATTCGCTATTATATGTCTTACCTTATTTGACTTCACAGTGTTCCTCAGTACAAAAGACTTGAAAATTACTTTCCTTGGCCTCTGGACTGCATTTTCTAGTGGTGATTTTTTAAATCTCACTCAGTTTCCTTACAGGTTCCTCCTTGTCTTTCCACTTCTTACATGTTAGGGCTCTTCAGAATGTAACACAAACTTTTAAGAAACACTCTCCAGGTACCTACTAGGCAAGACTTCAATTTCCTGCCATGATCCGGTAATTCCAAACCTGTATGTCCAGTTAGGCTTCTTTTCTTAGTTTTATATCTCTATATTCGTCTCAGTCCTGGATGCCACTACCTGAATGCAGTACCACAGGTATCTCAAATTCAAACTATTATACCTTGATTCATTCTTTCTCCCCCAAACTTGTATTCACTACTTCAAGAAAGTCATAACCAGTAGCCCAGTCTCTGAATTTTGAGACTAGAGTCATCCCATACAATCTCTTTATCTCATCATATTCCACATATTTAAATAGACTTTACCTTCTAAACGTCCTCCTTTCCTTTCCATTGAGCCAACTCTATATAATGCCACCTTAGTTTAGGGCACCAGCATCTTTTACTTGGGCTAGCAGGCTGGGTGCTATCCATTCTTCCAACTTCACTCTTGTTCCAAAAGTTTTGCTGATAGAAGAGAAACAAAAGTGAAAGAGAGAGGTATCTGGCACTTTAATTCCAGCCACCATACCTGCTAACAGTAATTGGCTAGTCCAAGTGTCCTGAAATTATACCCAATCACATCAACTACCACTTCTTTGGGTTGAGAAAGGGAGGGTATTATTCTCTAATCCCTTTACCATCTTTCTGGTACATAGGATACTGACCACCTTGGCTTTTACTCTGTCTTCTGTTAAAATCCAGGCAAACTAGCCTGTATTGTCCTTTGTTATCCACTTGAT
Source organism: Myrmecophaga tridactyla (assembly GCA_004026745.1). NCBI lineage: Eukaryota > Metazoa > Chordata > Mammalia > Pilosa > Myrmecophagidae > Myrmecophaga > Myrmecophaga tridactyla. Next base: position 15,853 of record PVIY010022578.1, read on the forward strand.
ACTGATGGTAGCTTCATCCGTCACATTTAGGCAAGCCCTAGACAAGACAGTATCTTGTTTAAATTTCTTAGAAAACTCTAGGAAGAGCCTGAAGTGATGGTATTAGCCTGAAGAGTGATCCCTGGCTGAGTTCCCTATAGAGAGTTTTGGAGCCTTGCAGGACTGAGGTAAAATTGGGACCAAACCTTTGTTTCATTTTTTCATGAATTATTAAGGTGAGAAGGAATGAGAAAATGACAGAACAAAAGGAATGCAAAGGAACTAAAAGATTCAGGAAAAGAGAGAATGTGCAAGTGGAGAATATGAGAACTATTTCAAGAGACAGATGAAAAAATATGCTTTATAATATTTTTGAAAAATTTCTTAGAAAACTCTAGGAAGAGCCTGCAGTGATGGTATTAGCGCATTCATCCCCCAGTTGAATTACTGCTGTGTTGAAAAATCTATTCGGGGAAATCTGCTTCCACATAAAATCCAGCTGTTCTAAACTATTATGAACAGACTGAAATGTTATTAAGAGACAAAGAGGGATTTGAAAGAAACCATTGAAAAGTAGGAAAACCTGGTGATGGAGACTCCTTTAAATCATCTGAACTCTTATTTCCTTATAGTTATCAGTGTCTCTAAGATACTGCAAAACTAATTTAGGTACAGCCCTAGACATCCTTCCTAAGGATTAAATGTCAGATATTGACTTCTTCTTGCTCACCAAGAGGGTACAAATGTTAGAGTCAAAAGCTGATATCTGTAAGTAATGTAACACAGTGAAAGTTTGAGCCTAACTTGAGGTTGTGCATAGCTGGAGTCATGCTCAGAAAGAAGTATTATTGTCATCCCATCCTTACAGTCCACAAGAAAAGATACTTAGAAGTCTACAAATCAGAACTTAACCTGTGTGATCATGGATGAGTGAAAAAAGTTCCCTAAGCTTCAGACTTTCTCAAAGAATATAACCAAAAATATGAAGAAAATATTAAAATGAGCATTTAAATTCAAGACTGCTCCATTGATGGAGCATGAAGTCTCCAGGTGACTCCTATATTTAGCTTACCTGCCCAGTCGCTGAAGGATTGGGGTTGGTGCGCCTTATTTACCATCTCTTAATGGCAGCCCTGTTTAGCACTTCATGAACTGTTTAATTATATTCAGTGTTGTTATCATTTTTAAGTTTAGGGGAAAAAAAAAGTTAGAATAAAGCAAAATACCTAGAACGCAAAGCCATCTATTCCTCACTTCACAGGGAGTAGATGAGAAAGAGAGGAGGTAGGAAAACTGGTGATATCTAATGTGAAAATTCTGCTTCAGGAATAATTCTACTGATAGGCCACATTCTTAATGAAGATCTGCCTCCCAAGAGCACTGTCTCTGAAACCCAGTAGAGGGGCGGCACACGGGTTCTTCAACGGTACAACATTTCCACTGTGTGGGAGCAAAAGCATTTCAGACAGCCCAGCATTTCCCCATCTCCAAAAAATAATCTACCAGAGGCTGGAGTTAGGACAGATGTGCCAATTTTCAAATGAAATTATTTTGAAAACAATAGCCTACGTTTCAATTTTGTTGGGAACAACATGAGAAATATTACAGAAAAAAACACTCTGATAGTTTGAGTTTTTGCCTTCATGTGCTTTTAATATTGTCGAGACAAATGTAGCCCTAAAATTCAAATTAAATTGGAATTTAATTTAAATTTAAAGAAAAAAAAACATTTTTCAAGAATTATTTTAGAATAAAGAAATTTATTTTAGAATCATACATGAAACAGACATCCCAAGAAACTGACATCTACATTCAGAACTGACATATCATCTCAGGATTTAAATTTTCTGCTTAGTAACGAATGATAGAATTATGCTATTACCTAGCAATTGTATTACTTTTATCTTCCTTAGCATGTGTCATGGCAATAAAATAACATTAAGGGTATATTAGTTTGGGACTAACTATATGTATTTGTTTGTCTAAATTGTTAACCTGGCTATTCCTGTCAGTAAGAGATAATGCTGAATATTGAATTATATGCATTCCAATATTTATATAGTATCAATGTTTAAGTAGTAGATGTTCAGACTCAATATTCGTACATATTGGCAATTCCCAGTAAGATGGTATACCAACAAGTCATTTAGGTGATGAGTACTTTTTAACAACCACAGATAAATAAAAGCCCTATTTCTATAATTAACCAGCTTTTGCTTTCAGTTTATCATTTTAGATATCAAATACCTTTACACTTAACACTAAACTTAAATGTACACATGCACACACACACGTGGAGTTGAGGCTGGCAATCAGATATCTGAAGGTGTTATTAAGACAGCTATACCACAAACATTCACAGAACTGCATTGATTCCGTAATACAGGTAGTTTAATCCTTAAGGGAGCATTAATGGCCTGAAACAAATTTGACCACAGATCTGTCTTGCAAATAGAAAACTTAGAAGTGTCATAAAACAGAGAAACTAAAATGTAGGTCAGTTGCCAGTTATGTATTAATTTTTCAACGAAGAATTTAATTCTCTTACACTCCTTTTCCAGGTTTCCTTTGAAGTTAATAGCAGCCCAAATGGATTAAGTTTGAATACAGAATCAGCATCTTGCATTTTTTAATGCAGAAGATTTGGAGTACAAAGAAAATTAATGAGTCCTTTAAACTAACACAATTTTATGTTTTGCTTTGAACATGTCGTTGCATTAAAAGGCAACATTTGTGCTAAACTGGTAAAAACAAGAAAGACAGCAACTACCAGTGTTTCTGTAGTTCAAAGAGATTCCAGAGGGAGCCTGTTTCAAACTGCAAAATCCCTACCTTTCATTACCCATGTCTAGAAGCAAGAGCTATTATTTGGGGGAAAAAAGAGTAGGGCTGTACACTGAGGCATATTAGGAAGGAGGACAGCTTTCTTACCTTTAAAAGAATGCCGCAGTTTTAGCATATCAAAACATATACCACAAATAAATGATCTCTGTAAATATCAGCCATGCCACCACACATTGTCATCTTTATTTCCAATAATAACTGCTTCACTATTCATATTCTAGTTCGTCATTAATAAATTCTGTACTATCTTTCAATTAGATACCATACCTACCAATTGCTGGCTATCAATATTAGGAGCACAAGATATTTTTGTGCTCTTAATATTGTGCTCTTAATAAAAAACAATATTTTTCCTCTTTGTAAAATCTTTGCTTTCAAATGAGACAGCATGTTCTATCATACTGCAAGTCGTTCTGATTACTTGGGGGCCAGGTGTGTGCCTAAGACTCATAGCCTGGGAAAGTTGTCACTTACTCTCCTCATTATCTCTTCTTATCACATACTATCAAGTGGTTCCAGGTTGATTTATTTATTATTCATGGTTCTTTAGGGACAAAAACAAAACTAGAATCTAGAAAATATCTGTAAATATGATATTTTATAAAAGTGTCTCATACAACTGTGGGGAAGCACAAGTCCAAATTCCGTAGGGCAGGCCACCCGCTGGCAATGCTGATAAAGGTCTTTGGTGAATTCCCCAGGAGAGGTTGGCTGGCTGAAGTAGAGAGAAAGATTCTCTCTTCTAACTTCTCCTTTAAATCCTTCAAATGATTAGATTAAATGTCTCATTATGGAGGGCACTCCTCTTAGCAGGCTGCAGATATAATCAGCCATAGATGCAATTAACGTGCTGGATTTAAGTCCACAAAATGTCCTCACAGCAACAGATAGGCAAGCTAACTGGCAGATAACTGGGCACCAACATCTGATCAAGTTGACCCATGAACTCAACAGTCACAATATGTTTGGGTCCATTTTTGTGTACCTTTCACAGTAACTATGGCTTCACGTGAAACATCTTCTCTGGGTCAAACTCACAAACTAGCCCAATAGATTAATGATTCTAGTAGCATTGATGTCATATATTGGAACATTATGGTTTGTTGTATTACATTTAGTACAGGAAAACCATCATTGGCATTCATTTCTAAATGTAAATTTCCCAGGAAAAAAAGAACTGGAAAATAAGAAATTGTTCTTCTTGTTCTTTTTTCATGTTCGTTACTTGTTTTAAGTTATTGCTTAACTATTTCTTGGTAATTTCACATTAAATCAATCAAGCCATTTTCTATAACCAGGTATTTGTCTTTATTTACTGCACATCCAATAACTAACCTAGAACATGAATCTTGATATATTAGATATATTAGAACCATCTACAGAGATTAATACTAATGCCTGGGGTTCCAACTCCAGAGATTCTGATTTAATTGATATAGCTGACACTAGGTATCAAAACATTTTATGAACACCGAAAAAGTTAATCAAAGGTGCAGTTAGGTTTGAGACACACTGTAAAAGGGGTAAACTGAGATAAAGCTTGCGGAGCTTAGTAATAACAATCACTTTTATAAGAACAGAAATAAACATTATTAAGTGACTGCAACAAGCCAGAAGCAAATGCCTTATATCCATTCTCAAACCAACACTGTTCATCAAGAGGGTAAATTGCTGCAAACACATTGCCCACATATCCTGAAAGGGTCAATGATTCCATGAGAAGTTACTGTTGACATATTCCACTGATGCCCCCTGTCAAGTAGAGAGTGATTCTGTGGACACAGCCCCCTCACAGATGCAGATGTTGTCACAATTAGAAAGGTCCCAGGTGGTATTCAATTCGATACTATAAATGATAACTCAGTCATTAATAGGCATTCTTTGAGCTTCTGATTAAAATCTCTAGTGACAGGAAACTAACTCACTGGTTCTTTTTTTCTTTTTCTTTTTCTTTCTCACATGCTGTGTGTTCATTCTTTTTCCATGTGAGTATCCCATTATTGCAACACCATTTGTTGAATTCTTTGTTCTGGGAAATGCACAGGCTGGGGATCGAACCTGAGTCTCCTGCATGGCAGGTCAGAATTCTACCACTGAACTACCCTTATACCCACTCCTTTACTGGTTCTTTTTTTGGGGGTGTGGGGAGGGTGGGGGTTAGTGGTACATGGTACAGGAATTGAACCCGTATCTCCTATATGGAAGACAAGCATTCTTCTACTGAATCACCTTTTCACTGGTTCTTGAAGTGTCACTTTTTCATTTTCCATTTTCAAAGATCTCTAACTATTAAACCATTCTTGCTTACCAAATGCCTTAACTAGACTCATTATTGCCCATACCAACTTCTCAGAGTCACACAGACTTTTATTTAACAATACCTTAAATAAATCCAATTTTTAACAATACTTGAAAATGACATAATTACCCTTGTTAAGCATTCATTTCATGAGCTTGAGAAAGTTCTTTTCCATAGCTCTTCAGCTGACTCTCTTCAAATGCCATAATCTTCTGGGTAGTAGGTTGTATTGTAGTCCCCCAAAAGTATGTCTACATCCTAATCCTAAGAACTAGGGAATGAGACCTCATTTGGAAAAAAAGGATTTTTGCAATGTAAGTAATTTAAGGGTCTCAAGGTGAGATCATCCTGGTTTATCTGGGTGAGCCCCAAATCCTTATAAGTGTCTTGTAAGAGTCAGAAAAGGAGAAAACAGACACAGAGGAGAAGGCCATGTGAAGATGAAGCAGAGATTGGAGGTTTGCTGTCACAATCCCAGGAATGCTGAGCCCACCAGAAATTAGAAGAAGCAAGGGAGGATTCTACTCTAGAGATTTTAGAGACGCAACTCTACTTATACCTTGATTCCTGATTTCTGCACTCACACGTGTTTTGGTTTTAAGTAACCAAAATTTTGGTAATCTATTATGGCAGCCACAGGAAACTAATATGCTCTCCTTAGACATGCCTCATTATGTCATCAGTTCTTCTAAAGTGCGGTGCCCAGAACAAAACCAAAACAAGAGGTGGTATAGTAAGAAAGAGTCACAGGGAACTGCATGTTACAGAAGAAATCTACCCAAAAAAGTTCACTTTTATTTTTCTATTTCTATTTAAACAGAGCTTTTCCAGTACATTTTTATTTAGATACACCTTTCTTTTGTTCAGTAAGTCTCTCTCTCTCTCCCCCCTCTCTTCTTTTACCTTTCTTTTATTCCCTTTCTTTCTTTTGCATCCAAGTCCAGAAGTATTCAAAATCAAAATTTGTTTTAAAAATACCTGCAAAATGTGTTTATAATTTCGTCCTGGCCTATCCTTTATCTCAGTTGCCATTTCTTGCCTTGGTGGCAACAGAAGAGAACTTGAAGAAGATGTGAAGTCTTTTCCCCATAGTGATATGGACAAATTAGTCTAAGCTACCTTGAAATGAAGGGAAATCTGCTATCCATTGTAGGAAAAACTGTTTTTCTTCAATCTTTAATTGAACTTTATTATAAGAACATATCCACAAACAGAATCCTGTGTTAAATACTGCATATATAGATTATAAACTTTTATTATTCTTTCAACTTTCACTCAATTCGCATGACATTATTTAGCAGAAAACTCTGTTTCTATATTTTCCTCACTGAGCAAATCCTTTGATTTAGAATCACATACATCTTGACAGGACAAAGGTTTTTTTTTTTTCATACTGTGACTGAATACTGTAATCAGAAATAAAATGGGTATTGGTCTCTGAAGAGGAAATTTTGGAATCATACCAGACTGATCCATCTCCACCAGTGCTTAGACTGTAAGGGGCTAAATGCATCACAGTATTAAAATGAAATGAATTATGCAGAACCTTTGACAGACAGCATGCATAATTTCTTCTTTAAAAACTCTTCAAATCATTCTATTTCATCTTTGATTATATGGTAGTTATGCTGAAAATAAGTAACCTCTCAAATGTTTTAAAACACACATACATATGGATAGCATAAAATTAATATCTTTACCTTTGCAAAAGTCATTCCAGGAGCATATTTGCCAGTAAAATATATTTAAGGCAGTTTTGGCATGGCCACTAAACTCTATTTTCAGAGGTTTATAATGTGGTCATAAAAATTCATTCCAGGCTAAAATTCAGCACCACGGAAAATGTGCTTTACACTTAGTAGATAACCATTTCCTCTTCTTTCATTTCTCAAAACTGTTTACAAAAAAATGTTTCTGCAGTGTTTATCAAAAGCTGAGACACAGTCAAACTGGTAGGGATCAGAATCACAACTGAAATTCTGATCATCTTTTCAGTTATTTACAACTTTGTCTTCCTCTCATTTCCCCCTGGCTTCCAAAACATACAAGGTTAGAGAATTTTCCCATCAAACTGCAAGTTTAAAGAGTGTACATCAAAGACTGAATAGTAGCATGCTTTAGGAAGGTTGTATAGTCTCTCTCTAGTTCTGATAGGCATTACAAGGACAAAGGGTGCATTTACAAAGGTTTACTTCAAACCTTGTTAACATCCAGTTACTGGCATAAATGGGGCAAAGAAATACACAAAGGGTCACATTTTAGAAAACTGTAAATGTTTCTTGTTCAAAGAAGGAATGAAATAAATTTTTCCAGCCCCATGCAACTCCTACACTGAAGCATAAACAGAACTTGGAACCCATGAAATTAAGATGGGCATCAGCTGGAAAGGACACATCTGCCTAAGCACAGTTCTACTGCAGATGAACTGACACTTTCTTTCAAAAATCACTAAGTTCATCTGATCTGGAGAATGAACCTGAATATCTGAATATGAGCTCTTTTTTTTTTGCCTAACTATTGGCTTACTCCTGTCTTTGGTTAATAACTTTGCTCTGACTTGACTTATCTTTACTGGCCAAACCAACAATCCTTGGGAGGACTCCTCAGACTATATTTGGGAAAAATTATGATGGACTTCTTTTCACCCTTGAGAATACAGTGCACCAACCAAATGTATAATTTTAAAGAGCGTTTTCACCCATATTATCTCCTATCATTCTTATGGCAACTCTATGAGGGACAGTTTCCAAGAATGTTTCTGGAATCAGAGAGATGAAGCTTTGTGTCACAGGCAAGTGATAGAGTTGAATGGGAACTCTGGTTTCTTGTTTACCTAGAATGGAGAATTTTCCATGAGAAGAAGTAGCACTCCCTCCACATTCCAATGAAAGAAAACTGGGAGAGCATCTGACCTCTGATGTCCCGTCTCAAAATATCTAGTAAGGTACCATTGCTTTCTTTCTTTCTTTTTTTTTTGTATGCTGTATGGCAGGGGTTGCATTTAATTCTTTTTCCATGTAAGTATCTCATTATTGCAGCACCATTTGTTGATTTTTTGTTTGTTTGTTTGCTTATTTGTTAGTTTTTGGGAAGTACATGTGCCAGGAATCGAACCCTGGTCTCCCGCACGGCAGGTGAGAATTCTACCACTGAACTCCACTTGCACCTCCGGTGTACCACTGTTGACAACAGGTTCCTCTGCCTCAACTACCACAGCCAAAACAGACCCATGGGAATAAAGCTGTTGATAGAATAGATCCAGAGATGGAACAGAAAAATTAAAATCAAGATCACATCTCAGTATTATTCTTCTGTGCTTACTGCACCCAGATGAGAATGAGAAATGGACAAACTTGAGGTCCCAGCCCATCTAGAAGGACATAATTTTAGATCTACTGAAAAAATTCCAATTTGTATGTATCTTAGGTTGCCAAGGCTGCTGTGAAAAAGACTGCATGAAAGGTTGGCTTAAATAAGAACCATTTTTGTCTCACAGTTTTGAAGGCTAGATATAAAAAATTCAGATCTCCACAGGCCATGCTTCTCCCTTAAGTCTGTAGAATTCTGCTGCCAGCCTGCCATAATCCCTGGGGCACTGTGGCTTGCATCATTGCCTCCATCATTGGTGTTCTACATCATTCTCATTTCCTATGGTTTCCTCTCACTTCTGGCTCCTTTGTCTTCTGGCTGCATCTGGTTTCTGGTTTCCACTGACTGCATCTATATTTCCTCACTTTTTAAGCCCCCCAGTAAAACAGCTTAAGATCCAAACTGATTCAGTTTGGTCACACCTACATAAAATCTTTAAAGATCCTATTACAAATGAGTCTACACCTTGACTCACCTTAACAGATTCAAAGCTACCATTTATCTATTTACAGGTGGGTTAACACCACAGGAACACAGATTAAGATTTGAATATGTCTTTTGTGGGATTCATGATTCAATCTTCAGCCATATGTTATTTTCACATCACTAACAACCAGATTTAACCCATATTTGAAACAGTACAATTACATATTCTTTCCCATCATGTTAATTGTTGTAAAGGTACAGGTAGACGTCAACAGGGCTAATTTGCGTTATCTACTCCCAATTAATTCAAAACAAAACTTTAAAAACTAGACTACTTAGGCAATCATCTCAGGTTCCAAACCGTTTTTGAAGCCCAGATAGTTTTGTTTCCCATTGTCAATTTTTCCACCTACTACCAGTTTAAAGTCCTGTTCAGGGAAGAAAAAAAAAAAAACTTGAAAAATATCTCTTCTTTGTTGAAATTGGTGGGGAAAATGGATTCAAAAGGAAAAATAAAGAACAGATGTATCTCTGTTTTTATTACTGCTTAATGATTTTCCTCCCTTAAAATGTCCACTTTTATGCAAACAAGCTTGCTTTCCAGTTACCTTTATGCTAGACAAAGACGCCATTAATTTTCAAATGCCTTCCCTTTTTTCCCTTAGGCAGCAAATTCCTGGGTGCCACTTTAGCCACATACCAGAAGAGAATATTAGTTTAAATAATGACAGGATATTGGTTTTCATAATCTCTGCAGAATGGAAAACAGAAGGTAAAACCCTACTGCATTGCAGATTTAAGGGGGTACAACAGCATTTGTGTGGAATTTCACCCAACTTCCCTTGTTATGCCTATTTAACTCTCACTGGATCACCTTTGCTATACACAGAGAGAATAATATTTACAGGGATGTTCCCCCTCCGCCCCCAGCCCCAAAGGAAAACACACTAAATGTGCCTACTCATATGTCTCACTAGTAAGATTATTCTTGTAGAGTTATATTCATTTTAATAATGCACATTTTATTCATATTTAAATTCTTATCTGCCAAGAGTTTTCCTAGTGGCACTAATAGTGGTATCTTGGCCAAAGGTTAATATATCAGTAGCTTATATTTTGGCTTCAGACTGATATTTTTTCCTCATAAGCCCTATTAGTCATGCAGACTTTTTCTCCAAATTAACAAGCAAATGCATGATAAGTATTTGTTGGATAGAAGAACAACCATAGTATAGCTGTTCTGAGTTTCTGCTGGATAACTTGCTAAGTTATCTTTTGCAACTTCGCTGTTGACATATAAAGCCAGCTGATAAAGGCCAAACTCCTTGGCATGGAATGGTTGGGTCTCCTAGGACCTGCCTCTGCCAACCTGGCCAGCTTCATGTCCCACTGCTGTTCCATTTGAATGCTAAGCTCCGTCCAGCCAAAATTACTTAGTTCATTACATGTTTTACATTGATGTATTTATTCTTCTCTGCCTTTGTCCCTAATACCTCTAACTGAAGTGCTGTCCTTTGCTATATCCATCAGGAAAATTCCTATTTCTATTTTCAAAATCAATCTTTTTTCTTCTTTATCTGACAAATACTCCTGGGTCCACCCGCACTTTGTCTTGTCCTCTTTTTTTTTTTTTTTGCACGGGCAGGCATGGGGAATCGAACCCGGGTCTCCAGCATGGTAAGCATGAACTCTGCCTGCTGATCCAAGTGGCCAACCCTTGCCCTCTTTTAAAACCCTTATGAGGCCCTACATGTCATCAGGGTAGGATATACCAGAGTCATTTATTTACACAACTGCCTTCGCACTAGAGTACTGGAGCTTTCTTTTTTCTTCTGGGTATTAGATTGTCACACTGCTGCACACACATGGCTGGTGCCCATAAATGCACGTTGAGTAAATGAATAAATAGAGTAAAGGAAAAGTGGAGTCCTCTTTATCTATATTCCTGATTAATGTGAACATGTGTAACTACAGAATAGATGTTGGTCCATTTTGAATTTACTTAATGATTAGAGAAATGCTTACTTTGATTTTTGGTTAATTTTTATCATAAGGGTCTCCAAAACAAAATACAACATAATGGATTATGTATTCCTGTGGCTAATGTAAAAGATATCAGGAGACAAGTTCTGATTCAGAATCTACCACTGACTGGCTGAATTATTTTGAGCAAACATATTGATTTCTCTGGACTTCACCTCCCTAATCTTATACATCTATTAGGTAACAGAGCCAGGACTGGGATTCATATCTTTGGACTCCACACTGCTACTTTCTCAACCAAGCTAAGCTGCTAACACTCTGCCTTAGATAGTTAAAAACAAAAAAAGACAAAGACAAAACAAACAAACAAACAAAAAAACCCATGAAGCTGTGTTGCTGTGGACTTGAAGTAAATACAAAAAATTTAATAATATATAACATTATGAATGAAGTTGTTGAAAAGGTAATAAAGTTCTACTTATTTTTTTTTCATTCCAGGTCCATTATTGTGGTAATCATTACCTTTTCTAGTAATATGAAAAGGGCTTTGTATCAGGCTGCAGAACGTTAAAAAAAAAATGAATGAATAAAATAAAACGGTGGGTAATCCATTTTTATATTATAAATTTTTCTACAATTAAAATCCTTTTCAGAAATTAAATCTTAAAGTTTCAATGCTAGTGCATCCTACTTACTCGATGAAAAACTGAAAAAAAATTATATTATGAAACTAAATATTTGAGATGTGTGTGTTTGGGAAAAGGCAGGGTACGTTTGCTTACATTATTTAATCTAAAATAGTCCCTCAACTTTTCAACTCACTTTCTGTATATAAATGCAGCATATGTGTTTAAGCTGCTGGTATACTCTGCCTGCATGCTTGAGACAATGTAAGTAAAGATTTTAATAACAAGATTTGAGAGAAATGCATTCTCCCTTCATACATTGTTAGGAACAGGCCGGAAAGAAACTGGAAAGAAAACTGTACAATTCAAACTGCAGGAAGATGAATGACCAGGAGAGAATTTTTTGTTTTGCTTTGTAAATGCAAACACTCCCGATAAAATGAACACAACTAGGTTTTTGAAAGCTTTTGCTATGCCAAGGAGAGCCTAATACATCACGGTAAGCATGAGCAGGGAACAAAAGGAAAAAGAAGGGGTCACAACTATCCATAAGTCTTTAAACAAACATTGTCTAAGTTGCGGCAGGTACTGCAATACATAATGTTGAGTCACAGACTTACTGAAGTGCCCCAGCTCACTGCTTAAAATAAAAACAGAAGATTTATATTGTTCCCACTTATCCTGCAAACTGTCAAGTTTTTCAGCTGGTGGAAAAGAAATCACTCATTTCTTTTTCTTAGTCATGAAAAAGGATAACGCTTGATTTTTAATTTTCTATAGACTAGAACATTCTAACAGGGTGGCAAGACACTTTAGATCTGGGGGCTGTTTGGAATTAGATGATGTTGTTCCACCAAAATCACAACAGATTGATCTCTATAGGTATAACTATAACAAATTGTGTGGGGAAATTCTTTGTATACTTAAAGGGTTCTTCTCAAGCTTCCATTTGGGTAACATGGCTCAATATATTAGCTGGTATAGATCTTATTAGACAATTTCTATTAGTAATGACACCTATGTGACAATAGTCAGTCAGAAAGTAGAAATTAAGGTTTATTTAGAAATTGTATAATGAGTGGCAATAATTAGTTGAAAATTGAAACTACCCAAAAGCCACAACATTTAAGTTTATATCAATGTAACTTTACTATTTTCATTCAAAGCATGTCTGTCCCAGGAAGATGAAGTTGTAAATAACTTTATTGTTGGTTTCAGGAACTTTCTGAAAGTCCAATTATCTAACCAACAGAATAAATAGACACCTTCACAGAACAAAAGATTGCTCAACTAGGCTTACCAAACAACTGCTTACTCTTTAAAGCTCATTTAAATATTCTCCTTCCTGTCTTCGCCAACAATAAACTATTATATCTCAAAATGTATACAATCTCCGTCAGCATCTTCCCACCCCATCCATACAGAAAAACCTGCCTTAAACCTTATAAAAATAGATAGAGAGCTATCCAGGTACCCAGGAACTTTTGCTATTTGAAGAGATTACAAAGATGTGTCAGGGTAGTAGTCTCTTTTGTTTGATAAACAAGTTAATTTGTTGATCTTCTGTAGGAATCAACAAACACAATTTTGAAGGTTTGCCGTGATAGAGTCACTGTGAGTACTCACTGTGAGTGAAGGTTCTCTACTCAGTAACAGCATGTTCCTGTGAGAGTAAGGAGTCTCTACAACCAGGATGGTGCTGTATCACATTGGTTCTGAACTCTTCTCATAAAGCATTCAAAATGCTGACAACTTTTTTCTTGTGACAATTTTTAGGAATCCTGTGACTAACTGATGAGATTAGAAAACCTTCCTTTTTGCTCATAACACTGCTACTTGTTTGTCACTCTCCATCATTTTTTATGATGCATCAAAAAGTATAAGTTCCTAGAGAAGTGGATGGGTGCAAGCCCTGGTAAGTCAACTTTAAGAGTAAAGGAAGCTGGGTGGGCCAGGGTGGCTCAGCAGGCAGAGTTCTCGCCTGCTGTGCCGGAGACCCAGGTTCGGTTCCCAGTGCCTGACCATGTGAAAAAAGAAAAAAAAAAAAAAAATGAGTAAAGGAAGCTGAATGGTCTTTCCTCAATAGTAGGAAATAATAAACCTTTTTTTAAACAACGCTTTGGGATTGCCCAGCAGATCTTAAACACAAGAACCGAAATGATCAAATCTCCCCAGGCAATGTAAATTTATATAGCTCAAGAATATTTGTAGTAGTACAAAAATATCAAATATTAAACAAGGATAATCACATCTAACAGTCAATCAAAAACTATCAGGCATGCAAACAATTAAGAAAATATGACCCATAATGAGGAGAAAAGAATCTGAAACTGACTCAAAACAGATACAGATATTATATCTAGCACAAAAACACATTTAAAAAGTTACTATAATTGTATTGCAGATGTTCAAAACATTAATTAGAATCATAAACATTATGTAAAATTATGAATGAACCTTCTAGAGATGAAAAATAAATGTTTGATGATATCCAGGGGTAAAGGTCTCCCTGGTGGTGTGGGAGATGACTCCCAGGAATGAGTCTGGCCCTGGCACCATGGGATCAACAATGCCATCCTGACCAAAAGGAGAAAAAGAGTTGCATCAAAATGAGGCATCAGTGGCTGAGAGAGTTCAGATAGAGTCAAGAACTTACTCTGGAGGCTACTCTTACAAAAGCTTCAGCTAGATACTGCTATTTACCATGGTTTGCCAAACCCCAACCAAGACCATGCCAAACCCCAACCAAGACCATTCTTGCCAACCTAAAGAACACTGGGGCTCTATCCAAGATTCTACAAAGGTTCCATGCACTATGATCACTTTTCAGAAGCCTACTACCTCCAGGTAGGTTCCTAGGCCAGCTGAGTCCTGAAACCCAGAGGGGCCAGCCTCTCAGAATATCAGCTAGTTCCATCCCCCTACCCCATATTAACAGCCCTTACCAACATGAAAAATTAGAATGGGCATAGCCCCAATACCCCTAAAGAGTGGGAGAAAGATCAAAGGAGAAGGTAGAGTTATACAGAAAAGATAGAATTTAACAAATGAGTATGAGTGCTGAACCATTACATTGATATTTTAGTCTCCTGTGTCTTGGAGCAGCTAGAACAAAAAACCTAAAATTGTGTAACTATAATCCATACCAGATTCTGAAATCTGTTCTACAACTAATTGTTGTGGTATGCTTTGAAATTCATTTCTTTTTTGAATATATGTTATTGCTCACAATAAAAAAAAAAAAGAACAGAATGCCTAAGGTGAAAAATAAACTGCATGGGATTAGTGACAGTTTTAATATTGCTGAGAAGACTATTAAATTTTAAATCATAGTAGTAGAAACTCTCTACAATCAAATAAGAAGATATAAAATAATTTTAAAATTTAGAGTATCTGTGAGCTGTGGGACAACTTCAGATATGATATCATAATTGAAACCATGACAGAGAGTTGGGGATACAAAAATATTTCAAGAAATGTTATCCCCAAATTTAATGAAAACAATAAATCCACAGATTCAAGAATTTCAATGAACCCCAAGCACATGAAATATGAAGAAAACTACCCAAAGTCACAATATAAACAAATTTCTGTCAACTGGTGATAAAGAGAATATCTTAAAAGCAGTCAGGAAGAAACAAAACAAAACATATTATAAACGGAAGTACAATAGTAAAGATAACAGCCAATGTCTCACTCTCCTCCCCCACAAAAAGCCAGTAAGAAGATGGTAGAACATCTTTAACGGGCTGAAAGAAAAAATGTTAACCTAGAATTCTATAGACAGTGAAAATATATTGCAAAATGAATGGAAATAAAGAGTTCTTCAGGAATATAAAAGGTAAAAGAATTCATTAGCAGCAGCCCTGGACCTCAGCAATGTCAAAGGAAGTCCAAAGTTAGAAAAAATGATAATAGATAGAAATACAGAGTCTTAAAATGTACTGAAGAGAATCAGGGATGGTAAATACAAATTTGTAAAATACAAATTTACAATATTGTCTCATTTTAAAAACTCTCTTTAAAAGACAATTGACTGAACAAAATAAAAACTAAGTGCTTTAGTGTTTGAAGAATAATAAAAGAAGCCATGACAACAGCATCACAAAGGCCATTAGAGAAAAGCAGAACAATATATTTATAAGATTTTTTATATTATGCATGAAGCAGTATAATAAAACTCTAAGTTGAAGTTATATACTATAAACCATGAACAACTATGAAACTAACAAACCAGAGAGTTGTAGCTTATTAGTCAACAATAGAGATAAATTAATGCCTAAAATGGCAGGAAAAAAAAAAAGACTAGATGAGGAATAGTGAATAGATGCAACAAATAGAAAACATACCAAAATGACAGACTTAAATTTAACCATATGGATAATTATAATTATCGCAATGGTCTAAACACCCCAATTAAAGGAAGAGATTTGTAAGACTGGATAAAACACAAGCCCCACATATAAGCTGCTTACAGGAAAAACACTGAAAATAATGACAAAAGTAGGTTAAAAGTAAAAAGATGGAAAAGATACACTTAAAAAATACTAATCATAAGAATGCAGAAGTGGAGAATTTCTGGGAAGATGGTGGAATAAAGAGAGGCAGAATTCATTCCTCTACCAAAAACACCTACAGAATAGTCAGAAACTGTCCAAAGCAGTGGTTCTGGGGCTCAGAAGACCAGGAAAGGACAATTGCAACATACACAGAAGATTAATTCTTGCTAATATTAGCTGCACTTAGAAGAATCTAGTTTTGCCTTCTAATTATATGGTTGACTTTCTTGACATGTTCTTGTTAATTTTGTTAAGCAACTCATTCATGCCTGATTAAAAACTAGTCAATTAATGAATATGGACAAGTTAGTTGATGTCTATAAAAATAGCCACTAAATGATTCAAGTTAAGATCAATGTACAAGTGTCAGTAGAGGAGAGTAAATGTATCTACAGGAAAGCTACTGGATGGTTTCAAAAAACATTTTTATTGAGAAATCTTCACACACATACAGCCCATCCATAGTACACAATTAAATGACTCACAATCTCATCACACAGTTGTGCATTCACCCTGATCATTTTTAGAATATTTGTATCACTCCATAAAAAGAAATAAAAAGAAAAAAAGAAAAACCTCATACATTCCATATCCCTTTACCCTCCCTCTCATTGGCTGCCAGTATTTCAATATATCCATTTTTTTTACCCTTTATCCTATTATTTATTTATTTATTTATTTATTTATTTATTTATTTATTACTTATCTGTTCATATCCTGGATAAAAGGAGCATCAGACAGAAGGTTTTCAAAATCACAAGGTCACATTGTAAAAGCTATATAGTTATACAATCATCTTCAGGAATCTAGGCTACCGGAACAGAATTCTACAGTTTCAGATACTTCCCTCTAGCCATTCCAATACACCAGAAACTAAAAAGGGATCTCTATATAATGCATGAGAATAACTTCCAGGATAACCTCTCAACTCTGAAATCTCTCAGCCACTGAAACTTTATTTTGTCTCATTTCTTTCTTCCCCCTTTTGGTGAAGAAGGCTTTCTCAACCCCATGATGCTGGGTCCTGGCTCATCCCAGGAGTTCTGTCCTATGCTGTCAGATAGATTTACAACTGGATGTTATTTTATTTTTCGAACCTGGACCTCCTGCTTGGAAGGTGAGCATTCTATCACAGAAGCACCCATGCACTAACCGGATGATTTTTACATTGAGTTTATCTAAGGATTTATTTTAAATGTGATTAGAACTTGCTGGAATTTTAGAAATGTTTGAGTGATTAAATTAAAAAGATAACCTTCATCATTATATATGGCCTTTTAAAGTTGATTGAGGCATTAAATTATAGTCCTAAGGATTATCCCAATATGCTTATCCAGAATTGCAACCAGAAGAATAAGTGCATTTCTCTCTATTTTCCCCAGAGGGCTAGTTAAAAATCAATGTGGGTTTGAGTGGAAGATTATCAGGAAAATGCTTATGTCTCAAACATCCAAACACATTCCTTCTGGTTGTTTATTTCTACCATAGGAAAATCCCAGAAAGGAATAATAAAGGCACAGATGGTCATTGGAAGGAAATGCATTTAAAAATATTATATATTGCAAAAGATGCAATAATTAAATAGGCCAAGGAAATTGATGCCTTAACTGATTGACAAAATATTCTTAATTGTTTTAACATACAACCCCCACAGTTTTGTATACTCATCTATACCATTTTGCCAGATTCTAAAAAAGTCCACAAGCTAAGTAAAGAAGAAAAAAAAATTTATATCATTCCTTTAAAGGTCAGGTTCAAATAATCACAGGGATATAAACTTATGAAAAAATAAATCAACATTTGAGAACATATATTTTCGTTTTACTTTTTTACAGTATTAAAGAGGTAAAAAGCTTCTTCCCATGACATACAGTATATAGTAAATATTTTAGGCAGTTTCCTTCATACTGCTCAAATCTCAAGACAATTACTCTCTAATAGATGGAATAGGAGAGAGTATTAGTTGTCTTTCTAAGTAAGACACATAATATGCAATAAATAATTGTTTCTAATAAATATTTGTTAATTATCATGGAGATTCAATATACTCAAGTCCTATATGTATTTTATGTTTCTAAGGAAATTCATGATTTTTACCACTTCAGAGGACTCTGCACAAAATTTTCAAATAGAACTCAATTATAGTAGTCCTTATCTATGTAAATATAGTTACAAAAATAACTAGATTGGAAGCTGGGAAACAGGTTTTTTCTAGCTTCTGCCACTATTAATCAGTAACCTTGAATAAGTGGCTTTACCTCTCTAGATCCACTTTTCTCACAAAATAAGACCAGATGAGAGAGAAACTTTCAAGTTTCACTTTTTGCCAGGGAGATTGGTTCCTAGCAATGCTGGTGGAAATTAAGACTAATAATATAACATCATGAAAAGTGATTGTTTGGTATCGGTATTATGATTAATACTTCAAGTGACTTTAAATACCTTTAAAGGCTTTATATGGCTGACTTTCTACAGGAAAAACAATCTGTGTTAAAAATCACAACCCCCAAATTTATAAACACAATGCATTATTCTTGTGGAATTCATATATTCCCATCTGGGTTTTTGTTACCAGAATTTATGGTTGAACATGTCTAAATCATAAACTCATTTCCTAAACATTAGAAATTTAATCACTTAAATGTCATCTCATTTG
This sequence comes from Myrmecophaga tridactyla, assembly GCA_004026745.1. Taxonomy (NCBI): domain Eukaryota; kingdom Metazoa; phylum Chordata; class Mammalia; order Pilosa; family Myrmecophagidae; genus Myrmecophaga; species Myrmecophaga tridactyla. Next base: position 34,594 of record PVIY010022578.1, read on the forward strand.
TTCAACTTTAATTGCCTAATATATATTTTTTCTTAATTGAACAATTGTTTTGGCTTTGTAAAGGTGTAACTTAGGTGAAATCTGCACACTCAATATTTATTTAGTTATTATTTTGACTATTTAATAGGAGAAAATGGAAGACTTTTATTCCTAGGGTCTTCACTATATTTAACATTTTATGATAAAATGTGTCTTTGTGTGTATACATAGTATTCTTTTGCATTTAATTGCTGTATCCATTTACTAACAAGGAACCAATCTGTTGTAAAAGCCTAACATTTAACTTTTAAAACATGAAAATTTGATGGAAATATTAAACTAATTTGAGAGTTTTGGGGAATGCATACATCTCTTGATTCAGAAAACACTGAATTTCATTTATGGGCTAGATGCTGATGTAGTTCAAATAAGAATGCATTTTGCTAGAATTGAAATTGCTTAACAACTTTTCACTGTGAAGGAAAGATATGCAGACATTGCAGTAAATATTCGGTAATCATGTTGATTTCAAGTGCAGAAAGAAAGAGCTAGAGATATGCTAAACCGCTTTTAAACTAAAAGGAAAAAAGTATATATGCTTTCTTGAGGATCTAGGAACTATTACCAGGATCTGAGATACTGACCTGTGATTATACATAAAATAAGAGATGAGATAAAACCAATTTTCTGTAACATGACTGCACAAAATTCGCATGATTGCCTTTGCAGGAGAGAGTAGAATGTCTGTTGGGACCTGCTTTTTAAAGAAGTTTGCCAGGAATCATCAGGACTGAGAGAAGTCCCGAAGCTGGACTACAATAGCTTGTCAGAAAATAGTGGCAAAAAGTAGTTGCCAAAGAGCATAAACTTGGGAAGAGAGAACAATAAAGGAAATGAGACTCCAAGCATCCTGGAAAGCCCTGCTGAGAGCCACAGAAATGGCAATGCCAAGGCTTTGAACATGTGACCCAGTTGTTTTCAATGGTATGGAGCCCTTGTGCACAGCAGCTTCTTTCCCTGACGTCAATGCATGGAGAAGGTTAATATTGACAAATTGCATTTAGACTTTACGGAGGCAAAATTGATGGCTGCCAGGGAACCCTAATGGTTGGGCGACATTTCTCTCATTCATGTGTACCACGCATGTCTTTTTAAATTAAAGCATCCCAGGGAATTTCTTGGCAAGCCCTGAAGCTTCCATTCCTCTTGTTTCAGACCACACAGGGATCACTTTTGTTTATTCATGGTTGGTTTTCCGTTTCAGATGACCAGTCTACCCCAAAACCTAGGGCCCCACTTTAAATTTAAATAAAACTGTTTCAATCATACTATAAAAGAATGCACATAGTTTCTCTCTTTCTTCACTACAATTTTGTATAAACAGAATATGACTTTTACCTTAGAGAGACATTTACATGAATACTCAGACTAAGTCAAAGTATCTTACAAACCTGAACTTAATATCCACTAATATTATTGAAATAAGAACAATTTTGGAGATATTCTGCTTGCTTTCAAAATATGTTTGTTTCTTTTTTTTTTTTAGAATATTCAAGGTCAGAGATGAGCAGTGTGAAAATGATGATGTGGTCAGTGTAAAGCCTTTTATAGGTATTTTTAGTCTATTTTAACTTAGTCTTTATTTCAGCTTAGATTAAATACATACACTATAACTAAAAGTTTTCAACCTGGAGGTTTGAATTTACCTTTAATTTAACACACCATTTTTTTTCACCATTCGTCAATGTCTGTCGCCTAATCTGGAAAAGCTGAAAATATTCCCTACCTTCTTCTATGATAAATAGACATTGATGTTGCAATGTCAGGTAAGGGGTTAAAGAAGACAGCTTTACATATCAGCAGGGACAGCTGTCCAAACGTAGACAAGGAAACAATACTTCTGACATGTAAAATGCTGAAAAATGTTCATGAATAAAGAAATTTATTTTTAAAAATGTCAGCAAACCTGTCACATACAAAATATGAAGTTAAACTTAATTTTGTTGGCTTCTTGTTTAATATTTGGTTGCATCTGTGTTTGGATACCAGGGATGCCAGTTATACTGAAAGGCCATTATAGTGAAAGTAGTGGGAGGGCGTCTGATTTCCCCTAAAAGTGCATAAGCAGGTAAGGAATCAACTTCCACATGCCCAGGATTCTCCGAGACAGCCCTTTGAGGACATTTCATTGTAATTACCTTCCCTGGAGAGCGCAGCCTGAATGAAGCATTTCCCTGGTATATGTATATATAGGTATGTCTTCAGGGAACGTTTTATGTAAAATCAGAAAAGGTTTACATTCTTTTTAAAAGGCCATAGAGTATTCCTCAACCTAAATCATAAAAGATAAGGTTATCTACTGCTGACATTGGCTGATTTTGGGGATTACTATGGATGACAAAGACCACAATCCAACAGGTTCAATACCTTATCTATGCCAGGTAAATATAACTGAAATGACTATTATAGGGTAGAATTTTGCAGTAAAGCAGAAATTCAATACTAAAGGGCCCCAAGTGTCACAGTTAGATGCTAGATGAAAGGAGAATAGAAAGATAACACCGAGCTCAATTCACATTAATCAATATATCATTAGTTACTCTTAACAGAGCTGTCTCCGTGCTAGAAATCTCTTAGGCAAAAAGGCTCCTCCTTTCTGAAGCTTCAATACATCTCTTGAAGTGTGTTCATAAAATAAAGTACACAAGGTAAATCTAGTTTTCTTTTACTCGACTAATGGAAAATAATGCTCTTCCTTTCCAAGCTGCCCTGATAGGTTTCCTACAAAACTAAAGAGGCAGATTAACCATGTCTGATTCGAACTCTCCTCACGTCTTCATAAAATATTTGTTCATCTAAATAAATATGTAAAGACCTAGAAAACCCCTGAAAACAAAAATAAACAGTAGGCAATTTGCCAAAAAGTCCTGAGTGGAGATAGGGTGGTAGTTCACTCTAAACACAACTTCAAAGGGGATAGGTTCAAAAGTACATTCTTTAATGGCAGGCCATGGAGGCTCAGTGGCAGGGTTCTTGCCTGCCATGCCTGAGACCTGGGTTCGGTTCCCGGTGTCAGCCCATGCAAAAAAATAAAATAAAAAAAGGTACGTTTTTAATCTAACTCATTCTGCCAGGTCTGAACTGCAGCAGACAAACATACCTTTCCCTACTCAGCTAAAGGAATGCCTGTGGTCAAATTCTAGTTATTTAATGCAAGATCACCACCGACCAATAAGAACAGCAGCTATACCTCAAATCCATGCAAGTGAACCAGCCTGAATCAGAGCCATTTCTCCTCCCCCTTCTTCCCATTTGCCCCCTCCTCTTTAGTCATTTAGAAATAAGATTATTTGGAGCACAGGAACATACTGTTTTGAGTTCATGAACAAAACAAAAAACTGTTTGGTATTCTCTTGCTTATGTCGACAAGAATTTCTCAATCTATTTTTTGTAAAGGGCCAGTTTATTTGTGTAAAAGATTCCAATCTATTTCAGACTGAAATTTTTTTATTTTTTTTTAATTTTTTTATTTTTAATTTGCATATGGGCAGGAGGCACCAGGGATCGAACTCCAGACCTCCAGTACGGCAGGTTGGAGCTCTGCCTGCTGAGCCATGGCAGCCACCCTCAGACTGAAATTTTTTTAAATTACAATAAAAGTGAGTCACTTAAAAAAGAAAGTAGAAAACATCATGGGAAATATAAATCAGCCTTTCTTTTTTTGCTATTAGATCCAACAGACATAAAATTACTCTTTCAAATTGCAATCAAAGTAGCAAAAGGCTTACTCTTAGCACCTATACTTATCTCTTGTGGGCCTGTAGCAAATATTTGGTGTCTGCGCAACAGTGTGGAAACAACAATTTGAGTAGCACTGAGTTAGATAATACCACTCAGAACACAAGAAGAAGTGTGTCATCTCAGCTGTTTAAATGAAATGATTGCTTACCAGGCTCTTCATGCTGAATTGAGCACATCTTTCTTTCCTTTAGTTTTAGATCTGAGAGTTTTAAGCTGCTAACACCCAAAAGCAAAGGAGCTAAGGACACTCCATTCAGCCAGTCTGTCTGTAAACACTAGAATTAAATGAATTTCTTATACAGCCTAAAAGAAATACTAGAACAAAATGAAAAGAAGACATTACTTCAAATCTGTGAGGAAGTTCATCTCTCAGAAAATAATTAACAAGAAGTATAATTTCAGAAATGCACAGAAAAGAGAAGTAATGCAAATAATTTTGAATCTCGAACAAAAGAAAGCAAAGAAAGAACAAGAGACAAAAGCAGAAATTCAAAAGTAGTTGACTTAATAGAAAAAGAATAAAATCTTTAGTAGATTTATAATCCATTGGTCGGTGAAAAGGATACACATTGAAAAAATCATATCAGTATGTTGAGTTTTTCTAGAGGAAATTAAAAAGAGTTGGAAATGAGAGAGAATGGAAGAGATTTAGGACCAGAAATGCAGTCTAAGAATTCCAGATTTTCCTGAGAAACAATAACAACTGAAGCTTTTAAGCCCAAAGAGTACACTAAGTTTCAAGAAACTTTCAGAGTAAGTAGACAATAAACACTAGATTAATGTGTAAATGATTGGCAAAACAAAGACAATTCTACAAGTGAGTTAGTTGATTTTGTCAGCTATTTTGGTACTCTCCAGCTACTCTATGTACTGAAATAAAAGCAAAAAACTTAAGTAGCATTCTAGTTATGTACTTAATGCACACCTGACTTCCTCCCCACAAATAGGAAATGAGAAAGAGAGGCAGGAGAAGGAATGGCCTAAGGAAGAGAAATATGTAAACACACCACGCTCAACAGGAATAGCCCTTCTATGATATCACACTGCAAAATGCCCATTGAGATGTTCCATCATGATTTGCTTAAATGTTTTAATTCCAGTGGCTATAGCCAGTATATAAGTAAGTCACAACAGAGAAAACTCCAGAATTCCTTCAAGCAGCTTACGGACAACCTCGTGGGCATTCTTGGGTTAGTTTGTGGTAACTAATTTGTCGATGGAGGACTGACAGAGATTTTTTGTGAGGGCATTCTTTACCTCCCCCAAGACCTGTTGACATAGCCACTGGAGGACTGACAGAGCAATGTGTTCTGATGTGCCTCCATTTCTCCAGGCTTCTCTTCCTGTCATTTAGATGCTTAGACCTCACCTTCTTCTCAACTTTAACATGTTTCTTATATGTAAAACTACAGTTTATTTATCTGAACTCTATCCCATCAAGTTTAAATGTGCATATTTCTGATGGCTTCTCCTCTGGTCTGGAACATTCCTTTAGGTTTTTTTTTTTTTTTTTTTTTTAATGAAAAGTACATATTAGAAGAAGAAAGTAAAACCAAACAAAGAAACACACCAAAGGTTTAATCTCCCCACAAACTTAGGTTTTAGGGGGGAAAATGTGAGTATGTGTGTGTGTATGTGTGCCTGTGAGTGTGTGTTGTGGATGTTGGCAAAATGTGGTACTGCTCCCCTGGAAACAATTGCATGCATTCCTAAGAAATCTGAATAAGATATTAAACCTGCAGCCTGACACTTGTTTCTTCTGCATGAGGATAATTGTTTCATGGCTTTTACTTCATCAGTCCTGTTGTTGAGCTCCATAGCTTAGAGCATGGGTATTATAGAAAACAGAGAAGATAGTGGAAGGCCTAGAAGGAAGATGAACATTTGTTGGAAGAAAGCATGATCAAAGGTATGAAATTACAGCATATTCTGAAAAAAAGTACACCAATTTCACTGAACTATGAAATTACATATATACTACTGGAAAGCAAAAACCAACAATACAAAAAGTTGTCTAGGAGTTCACATTGAACAAGGCCTTGAATGTCAGAAGAAGGAATATAACCAGGAGTCAACAAATGTCTCTGAGCAAGAAAACCACTAGACAGTTAAATTTAACTGAAGGAGTTCCAAGACTAGTATTAAAAAGAAAAAGAAAAAAAGAAAGAAAAAGTGAAAGGCCAAAAGACTTTTTTAAAGTAAGAGTAAGTAATTATGAAACAAAATTCCCTAAAAATAAATCTAACAACTGTTCATAATAATCGTTACAAAGAGAAGAAGATGCCCAAATACTTTGAGTGGGAGACAAAGTTTTTATATTATCTACTAGTATCATTTGATAAATGACCTAAGATGAGAAGTTTGAGTAAAAGACCAACTTAATTTAGTTATTGAGTTCTAAAA